>JAPHNG010000454.1:0-13562 GCA_027405835.1 Asclepias syriaca
TAACAATCATCTTATCAGCGAATCAATCAATTGATTATCATTAGTTGGAGAGTTGTTTTATCACAACAGCACAAGCAAGTATCAAAGATGTAAGAGATATCATATAAACATGTTATTTGATGTATACTCATGTTTCTACAATTTGGTTGACCTATCTTCGAATATTTTAGATATATCTTAGTCTAGAATGTAATTATGAATTGTATCTATTTGTGTACAATATCTGAGTTACTTGGTGTATTCATCCCTACTGTAGGATGATCCTTCTCACATTTTGGGTTAAAATATCCATGAAAGCCTATGTCACTTAGGAAATAATACCACTCACCTAGGGCTAGTCTAGAGCATAATCTTAGCCTAATTAGGTTACTTTAACAAACATGGTGATCTGTATGTTATTTTACCTAATTTGGCAGACCTTATGGCCTATTAAACTAAACATGTTATGATGTAGACCGCGGTTAGGAGTTGTTTATAACCATGCATTTAGTTTAAAAGAGCAAACAAATAATCAAGCATAATGTTAATTAAGCAGGTGACCTTTCCGAAAAAATGAACACTACCTCAACTTGCAAAACATGCATAATATATAAATCATAATTCAGTATTCAAATAGGTATCTACATGAACACAACTCAAAGATATACAGAAAGGCTCTAGGGAACCATGTCCATAGAGTAGTCACCACTTTATGAGGTCCACCGGTGTTGCCAAACTTGTATCTTTTGTGTTGCTCGATCCTACTCTGATCGGCAGAACCTTCGGAGAACGCTTCCTTGGCCTAGTAGCAATTTATTTACCTTACGTCTTGAGCTTAAGCAATGCCCTGTGGACTAAATCTATGCTAACCTATTGCTCTCTTAGGATCTCCTTAAATTCCAGTATTCTATGAATACAAAAAACGAACACTAATCTAATTGAATTCCCAAAATATGAGATAACCACTGAGAGAACAGAAAAAATGAGACACTCTATGTTGCTAGATGACTTGTATTGAGTGCTCAGGGATGATTTCATCCTTCTGGACCCCGGGATATTTATAGGGGTGAGAGGAGTGATTTTTGCTTAAAAAACTAATGTGGGACACTTTTCTACCACTTGGGATGCCTGTCCAGAGCTGTGACCAGGTCATGGTGGGCGTCCTGACCTCTGGGGCGGCCACCCCAAGCTCAGCTCTTCCAAAAATTACACTTTTGCCCCAATATTTGTTGTTTTTATGCAATTTACTCCTAAGACTTCCAAAATCACAAATTACATAAAACGATGTTAATTTGAATCAATTATGATAAAAAAGGTTCCAATATTACCCTATTTTGTGTCTAAAAATATACTAAAAATGTGATATGATTTGTGCATATCAAAAGCCAAGGAATTTTCCAAAGGTAACACCAAGTGCACATTTCAAAGGATTCATCTTTAATTGAAAATGACAAAGCCGCTCAAACACACTCTTCAAATATTCAAGGTGGTTTTGTCGTCTCTTTGACTTTACAACAAAGTCATCAACAAAACATTCGACGTGTTTGTGTAACATATCATTGATTATCCTTTGCATTGCTCTTTGGTAAGTGCCCCTACATTTTTTTAGTCTAAATGACATTACCTTGTAGCAATAAATTCCCTTAGGTGTTCTCTTCAACTTCAAGTATCATACGAATTTGATTGTATCCGGATGAACCATCAACTTTGTAATAGGAAGTGGAAAATCATCTTTTGGACAAGCATTGTTTAGGTCTCTAAAATCAACACAAACTCAAATATGTCCATTCTTCTTTCTAACAGGTACAATGCTAGATATCCAAGTGGGATACTTGACTTCTCGTATAAATCATACTTCAATGAGTTTGTTTACCTCATTTTCTATTGATGGGACTAATTCAGGCTGAAAGCATCGCTGAGCTTGCTTCACCGGTCTTGCCCCTCGTTTAATAGTCAAATGATGAACAACAACTTTTGGATCTAAACCAGGCATTTCCTTGTATGACCAAGCAAAAATATCTTTGAATTGTTGTAGAAGTTCAACACACTTCATCTCCTCTTCTACAGACAGAAATGCACTCATGTAAATTGGCTTGCGATCTTCCTCTGTTCCCAAGTTGATTTCTTTCAACTCGTTGACAGTAGCTTTCACACTTTCTTCAAGCTTAGGAGGAGCATCTCTTGCATCTTCTTCTTCAATGCATTTTTCGTCAGTGATGGTAATGTGGTATGATGACCCTACACTTTCTTCATCTTCTTCCTTAGATTAGCAATAACTATAATGTGGAATTTTTCCTTTAACATTGGACCACAATCCATAATGAGAACTTGACATCTTACCATTCTTGAAGGAAATATGCTACGCAATTTATCCCAACAGGGTCTTTTCACACTTTTGAATCTTCTTTGATGTATTAGATATTCCGTACTTCTTGCATTTGTTTCTTTCAGTTGTTGCTGAGACTGTTTTATTCAACGAAGATGCTTGTGAATTAACTTTTCCCAAACAATCAAAGATGAACTTTCTTGCTATACATGACTCTTCATCTTCAACGGAGACGTAGTAATAGATTAGAGCACGCTTTATCATGATCCGAGCTGGAGGAGGTTGAACATACCCAATACCGACTCTTGAATTATGTTGCATTTGACTGCTTCCTTGAATCTTTGCATCCATCATTGCCATTGGAAGTTTTCCTAACATATCTTTAGATTCGGCATTGTATCTTGCCTTTTCCAAAAATTTGTAAGCATTGGGGTCAATGCCTTCTTCGGTCCTTCGATCAGGTAATTGACCATGCTCGACTTTCTTGCCTTCTACAAGTTGTATGAAGCCTTTTAGAGTTGAATTTGTCTGCTGGATTGCTGCAATTTTCGTCAATGGTATAGTAAGGTCTTTCAATGCTTTAATCTTTGTAAAAGGTGAATGTCCTTCCTTCCTTCTTGATTTAGGAACATAACATAGGACATTTTGAGCAGACACTTCATTTTCATCCTTACCTTATTTTTTCAAGCTTGCTTCAATCAAAACTTTCTTTGTTGACAAAGCTTCTTTGCTGGAAGATGGATTGTCTTTCTGATGCATTGTTATCGTTGGTATCAACTGTTCACTGAAGAGTGTTGCAGTCTTATCTTGAGAGTAGAATTTGGCATCTGCAATGTACGCTTCAGCTTTCGTGAAAGGTTTATCATCTACAACAACCTTCTTTACTGATCAATTACTTACATATTTAAAGAATTGGTGCAATGTTGAAGGTACCACACCATTGTCATGCAACCATGGTCTCCCCAGTAACATGTAAGAAGTTTTGTAGTCCACTACATGTAGAAGTACACTTGTAGTCATTTCTTCTATTTGAAGGTCAAGTCGTATTGCACCAATAGCTCTTTGCCGTCCTTGATTAAAACCATGAATCATGAGACGATTATGTGAAAGTTCTTCAGTGGGAATATCGAAATCCTTCAACAAATGCAATGGAAGAATAGTAACTACAGAGCCCCCATCAAGTAATATCTGATTCATCCTCTTTTGTCATATGTAGCCAGACACAAATAATGGTCTATTATGTGGCTTTGACCCCAGTAACAAATCATCATCTGTGAAGTTAATCGTAGTTACGTAAGTGTCTACTATTAGAAAGGAATCATTCTTCTTTGTTGAACATTCACCAAGTAGCATTCCAACAACATTATTGACTTTTTCTGCATGAACGGTGAAACATGCTCTTATTTTATTAGTTGTTAACTTTTCTTCCTCCAACACTTATTTTCCTTTGCGCACCAACTCCATTACTTTATTTTTGAAGATGAAATATTGTTCAATAGGATGATTGACAAGACGATGATATTTGTAGTAGTTTGGATCATCAGTCTGTTTCTTGTTGTGGTCACATTTTGGGCAACTCGATCAAACCGGCGATCATTAAATCATCAAATATTTTGTATACACCTGAATCAAGGAAATGATAACCTTTCTCTTGTCTTTCCTCCAGTGTCGGCCTCCTTCTCGGTAAATTTGTAGGAATGTTGTTTCGCTCTATAGAATTTCTACTCACCTTTGTTACAACTCTGACTGGAGCAACAGTTGTTGTAGATTCTTGTACGTTTGACTTAGACAGTTGTTTACTTGTTTCCTTGAAATCTGCTCCATCTTTTTAGCGAGGTTCAACAACAAAGGTCCCTTGATCACCATGAGTCTTGATACTCAATTCCATGTCGTGACTGCGAGTAGCTAACTCTTCAAACGTATTTGGTTGAATGCCTTTCAAGATGTATTGAAGGCTCCATTGCATCCCTTGAATGCACATTTCAATTGCGGATTTCTCACACAATCAATCTCTACAATCTAGACTCAAACTGTCCACCTATTGATGTAGTCAAAGACATGTTCATCTTTCCACTGCTTTGTGTGACTCAATTCAAGCATACTTATAGTTCTCCGGGTGTTGTAGAAGTGATTCAAGAATTCAGCTTCAAGTTGATGTCAGCTGTCAATTGGTCCTAGAGCTAATTCTGTGTATCAATCGAATACGTTTCCTTTGAGATACCTGACAAATTGCTTGCCTAGGAGATCACCTTTAGTCCCTGTGTTGCTACATGTTTCAACGAAATGAGCAACATGTTGCTTTGGATTACATTTACCATTGAACTGCTGCAACTTTGGAGGTTGATAGCCCATCGGCATTTGCAGATTGTCAATTCTCCTTGAATAAGGTTTGGAATATGCATCGGAAGATTCAGACCTTCCTTCGTACTTATCTTTTATCGTCCCTTCGATGAAGTTCCTCAGTTCATCAATAGGGATGAATCCATATGACAAAACGTGAACAGTCCTTTCTTGTTTGACAGTTTCAGATCTGCCAACTTATTTTAATTGATTTTCAACAACTTTGACATCTTCAGGATTACTTGATCCTTCTCCTTGGTTGAGGGTAACACCTTTGTTTGCCCCTTCTACTCATTTTTGACTTGACTCGCCAGTATTGTTCATCAATTCAGCGAGGATACGATCTTGCTTCGCTGAATGCATTGCGAGAACTTCCACCGATTTTGTCAAATTCACCAATTGTTCTTCTGTTGTTGACGCATCCACCATCATTATAGGTTTGCAGAGGAATCTTCATATTCATCGTCACTAGTTACCTGATCATGTTGGGAGGCACTTGTAGAATCAACATCTTCATTTTCTGATGCTGACTTATCCTTACTATGTTTACCTTCCAGCATTGCAAGCTTCTTTTGCACCATTCCACCTACAATACCTTGAGATTGATCCTGCATCGAAGTCACATCGAAGCACGGGTTTTTGTACTTGAGATCTGCATCACCAACCGATTTCTTCTGCTGATCAATGAATATTCTTCCTTTGCTTCTAGTAGTAGGATCAGCATATGCCTTGAATGTCGGAATGCTGACACTTACGTCAGCAGCAACGCTCTCTGAATCAACTTTGTTGATGCCATTGTGTGCAGCAACGTTCCTTGAGTCTGCTTTGCTGACATCATTTTTTGACTCTATTTAATATCTCTGACGGAGAGATATGAGCGGTAGAAATGCTGGGCATGCCAATTTGTAAACAAATTTTCTTTTTGAATAATTTCATGTAAATTGAAATTACAAAGAAAATAGGTTACATAAAATTAAAATAATTTTTACAGGGTCTTATTTCTATAGTCCGCTAATTCAATCCGTCGTGGGCTCGAAAGCTTTTTTGGGCTTGATCTCAATCCAATGTGTTATGATTTATCTGAGGGGCATTTTGGACGGATCTCGGACTGAATTCAGCTTCGAGGACCGTTGGCTTGATCTTGATTCGTTGAACAACTATTTTGGGCTGATATCTGATTGAATCCAACTTTGAGGACCGTTGGCTTGATCTCGATCTGTAGAACAGCTACGAATTTCTTTCGAGGGCTTTTGGGCTTTTCTTTAGATGCTTTTGATTTTATCGAAATAAATTTTGATAGAGTTTTTGTATAATTCTCTCACCTTTTTTTAAGTTTCTTTTTTCTCTAAGGAAAAAAGTAATATTAGTTTAAAATTTATTTTAAAAATAACATTATTTTAGCAAAAAGCTCTATAAGATTATTCTTTTTTAAATATTTTTTCATAGTAAAATATTTGAATATTTACAAGTATTTCGATATTTTTCCTTTCGTTAAAAAAATTAATAAATTTCCCTATAAATTATATTTTCTTACAATATTCATTTTGAGAAATCTATTCCGAATCTTAATACTAATATAATTAGAATTCTATTACAATAAAAAAAAGTTGTTCCAAATATACTCTTTCATCTATATAAATATTAACTATACTTTTTCATTTATATAAATATTGACTATTTTTACTCACTTTCATTCTAAGAAAGTAAAAGAATATCTTCAAATAGAGCCACACAGATTGTTCAGCCAAATTCGGGTCTTGTTGAGGCCTCTTTGACCGAATGTACTAAGAAGATTGTTCAGATTCTGCATGATGGTGTCATAGTTGATGTCGGTTGCTTGATTATCTGGCTAAATTGAGGTTGATCGTTGATGAGACGGCAGTTGTTAGCCGTTGTGGGTAGATATGGGCAGAATCGTCATGTTTTGGAGATGTTGACGAGAAGAACGTGTCGAAATTCTAAATTTTGAGCGATCCATATTGGTCATGGCAGAAGCTGTGCATAAGGGTTTATCTTCGAGTTACGGCTTGAGTTTGTATTCTTTAAAAAATAACGGCGGCCGTCAATTTGATATTATCGGACAAAAAAGTTTCTCAATCACTTTTCCTCAAAAGCTCTTAGAATGACGATAGGCCATCAAAATCTCTCTTTATAACTTATGTGGTATTTATAGATTGAGGGAGTCATAATTTTTTTGGGGATTTGTTGTTTAATTTAATTTATTTTATTTAAATGTTTAATTTTTGTGAAGGTCATAAATATAAAATTTAAATAATATTTGAATTAGATAATATAATTAATTTTTGTAATTGTATTTGTAATTAAAAGGTGTAATTGTCAATATATCAGAGGGGTATAATTGTATATATATAAAAAATTGAAAGTCAACTTTGAACGAGTTTATATAAAATTTTAAACTTTAATTGTTTAATACTAAAATTTAGATTATATGTATTATTTACTAAATTAAATCTTTTAAAAAGTACTAATTTTTTAAAGTATTTATAATAATGTAGAAAATAGTAGAGTATTGTAAAATTATATAAAAACAATAAAACAAGATGAGAAGTAAACGAGAAATATATAAAATAGAGAGAATATTATTATATGAGATTTCTGGTTGATCTTAATTGTGTTTACAAATGGGTAGAAGATCCTCTATTTATAGGGGTGAATATGAGATAATGATAAGAACAAAGGGTGACACTTGTCACCCGAGATGAATTGTTGGTGACACTTGTCATCGGGATTAACTAATAGATGACATTTGTCACCCAAGATGGATAGAGGATAAGGATAAATATTAAGGGTGACACTTGTCACCCGAAATTAAATGATAGGTGACTCTTATCACCAAAATTATAAATATTAGGTGATATTTATCACCTTACGTAATTTTCCGGGATGAAAGAATAATAACGATTATACAATGGATATCCACAAATTTAATGAATCTTCGGGATTCATAACATAGAGAATGATTAAAAAATTTAAATAAATAGAATAATCTAAAAGAGTAGGAATATTTATATGATTTGTAAACAAGAGTGTAGAAAATTTTAATTGAACTTTGGGTAATGCCCAAATCATGAAGGGTAAGAAAATTAGATCTCTCCACCTAAATCATGCTTGGTCTCCAAAAGCCAATGTACATAGTTGCAAATGAGGTGGTGAAAAGGAGGAGAGGGAAGAGTTTTCTTTCAAGGGGAGAAGAAACAGAAAGAAAAAAAAAGGAAAAAAAAAAGAAAAGGACCTGTTTTGGGCTTCTATCTTTTTCCCATAAACATGTTACTTTTTTTTCATACTTTAAGAGTGACTAATTTCATTTTATATATATAATTTTTTATTTTAAATTTAGATTGTATAGATTATTTATTTGAATATAAAATTGTATACATGTTTTTTTCGTTTTTTTTTGTCAAAACTGTATTACTATTATTGTAAAATATTCAAAACTGTATAAAGAATCTCTTCTTCCTTTCTCTGTAGATGCTAGAATTTTTATAAGCTGCTATTTCTCTTGCAACTCTTTGACAACCAAAATAATCATAATTTTAAAACATAAGGAAATTCATGAATAGGAAGACATCTTCTAATAACTTAATCACTACTTATTCGCCACATGTATAGATTATTATAAAAATAAATTTTATATTTACCCTTCAGCTTATTTACTTGATGCCTATGCAAGAATATCATGACAAACCTGAAATTGACAATATTTGAATATGTCCACCTAATTATTTTCATATTATTCTTTAACCACTTAAGAAATTCATGTTCTTGATTAGGAGAGAGGTTATTACCAATGATAACATGCAATGTTTCTCTCTTTTCTAAATAAGCATATTTAAGACGATCGAATAAAGGTTTAAACCCTAATGTATGTGATTTTTGAATAGATGGAACTATCTTATTTCTAGATGTCATTTAAACAAAATTTTTTATTAAGTGAACTATTACAATTATCAGCCAAAGAATCAATAGAATCATCAAAATTATGAGAACAATGAGGAACCTCCTCAACCATATTCAAGTATTCTCCATTTTCACAACATGTATGTAAATCAGATTCAACAAGCTCAGAAACGTTAGAAAGACTCATGGAATCAGGCAAATGTTCTTATACCAAATTTAATGAATTTTCTTGAAAAATAGAATGCTCATCTGAAGGATTTTTCATGGCATCATTAATGAAATCAACATAATTGGTAGAATCAATATCATCAATAGCTTCATTAGTAACATTAACCGAATCAATAGCTTCATTTATAATTTCAATAGATTTGAAATGAGTAACTTCTTCATTCTGATCACATGTCAAATAATCATCAGTTTTATGGCATGCCTGACATTTATCAAATCCAAGACAAGAATGAGAGCTATTAATGGTATCATCAAACTCAACAAATTTAGGAGAATAAGAAATCAAATCACTACTCATGGAATTATCAGAAAAATCATTAGATGAAAAAATCTAGCATATTTATTTCAAGATTTGGTACTTCATATGAACATAGTTCAAAAGAACTTACTGGATCATGTAACTCTTCCTTACTAAGAGTACTTACGTTACCTCCCATGTTTGGAATGGGTTGGGAAGATAACTCTCCGTAACGTCGATTTCTCAACTCATTAAAACTAGCAGCCATTTGTCCTACTTGTGTTTCAATATTCTGCACTTTGGTTTTTGTTTCTGCATTAGCCTTTGCTAACTGTTTCACTATATCCATCAGATTGGGCTCTGATTTTAAGTTCTGTTGTTGTGGTTGTAGTTTCCAAGTATTTTCATAACTCAAGTTCATATCATCCCTTCATCCAAAATTATAAGTTGATGAATATGGATCATACCTTTGAGGACATTGCTGTGAAGGATGCATGAATGATTCACATATACCACAACGAATGATAGGGATTCGCCTTTGCCATGCTAATTTTCTTATCAAAAATTCTATCTCATTGAGTTTATTCTCCATCTTCAACTGAAAAAAAGAAATAAAACACCAAATAGTGCAAACAACACCGACAAACCAAAATTTTTGAATTTTGACCCAAAACTCAACTGAAACAAAAAGAAAAGCATGCAAATAAAAATAATAAAAATAATAATAAAAACATATTCTTATTTATGATTATTTGATAATGGTTTCTCCGACAACGAGGTCGGAATCTTGGTGTAGCTTTAGAATTACACGATTATCGTCAAATCGGCCAAGATTAATTCAATTTATTCATGAGTAATATAGGGTTTCCCTAAGAAACCAAATCTAAATCAAGTTAACAAGAATAAAAAATAATAAAAAGGAAGGATTTTTAGATAACCAGAATGTAAAAGACAACTAATAATTAAGGAAATCAAATATGAGAAAACTTCAATCGGGATTGACTTAATTCAAGTTCTTTCTCGTTCCATAATTTTATTTTCGAATTATAAACCAAATCTTTAATTTGAATTATGATGAAACTGACAGAATTTGTATCACCTACTAACAAAACCGCTTAGAATTCGATTAAACAAATAAAGAGATATTTAAGACAAACACCAAATAATCAATTGAAGTGTAACCTAAAACCTGTGATAGAATTAAAGCAATTCGTGAAGCCATATAACTGTCTAGACATGAATTTAATTATACAATAAAGTCTCCAGTTAATTCAATGGAAAAACTTTAGAAAGAAAGCAAACAAAATTTATTCAATATTTAATCAACCAATATAAACATTGAAATATTAATAAAATTTAAAGTTTAGAAATTTTATTAGAAAGTTTCTATTGTCCTAACCCTAGAGTAAAGAGATCTTATTTATTGGATTATATTAACTTCTTTTTAAAGAGATAATAGAAGATAAAATAAAATAATAAAATAATATCCTAACTAAAATAAGATATCTCTTAATTAATAATAATAAATCTAGACTATCTTCAGAATATCTTCAAATTTTGATTTTATTGTGAATGATTTCTTTAAATTATAATAATAAATACGTTTTTATCCAAATTCTGGTCAATTCTCCATATTTCGTGCCTATTATCAAAATAAGAATAAATTCAAGAAATTAGCTGAATATGTAATAAAAATATAAGAGAATTAAATATAATAATTTTGATAATTTACGACTTATGGAGATTATATAGAAGTAGTGAAATGTTATAATAAATTATCCACCTACAAAATAATATGATTTATAAAAATTATATATATATATATACACATAATATATATATATATATATATATAATATATATATATATATATTGTGATTATAAAATATATAATGTGTTTAAAGAATAATTTTATAATTATTAATAAATATAATTTATATTATGTAAATTATAACAAAAATATTATTTATAAATTATAATTGTTAGAAAAATAAAATTTACGAGAAATTTTGTTTTTAAATGAGGATCTACTTTGTCAAGACCCACAGTAGATTAGAAAATAGGTAAAAAAAGTAACATTAATTTAAAAAATATTTTTAAAATAACATTATTTTGATAAAAGGCTTTATAAAGTTAAATATTTAAATTTAAATTTATATCTAATCCAACGACCAACACTAATAAGAGTTACGTAACATTGTCATTGTAGAATTTTTTTTAAAAATATATTTTTTAATATTAAAATATTTGAATATTTACAAGTATTCCCACATTTTCTCTTTCATTAAAAATAAATAATAAATTTCTTTATAAATTCTTTTTTTTTTTTTTTTGAGAACTAGACTTCTTAATAAAAAAAATCTATTCCTCATCTTAATCCTAATAATTAGGATTCTATTATAATAAAAATTATTGTTCCAAATATACTCTTTCATCTATATAAATATTAAGTGTCTTTACTCACTTTCATTCTAAAAAAGTAAAAGAGTATTTTCAAATAGAGTTTTCACACATACAATAACGATGGAGATGATTAAACAGTCAGAAGATAATAATAATGATGATGATTTGCTTTTAGGGTATCATTTTATTCCTACCGATTTTGAGATATTAAAAATATTTCGATCTAAATTATTAAGCAAAAATATTATGTCATCTGTTATCAAAAGATATATATACGGAGTAGATAATTCCAAAACTCCGTGGAAAATATTTAGGGAGCATGATCCTTGGTTTGTTGATTTTGAGGCAACTAAACCAAAGTAAGGACAACAAAATTCTTTATCTTATCACAAAGTTAGATAAAGTAAGTGATAAGAAAACAAACAGAATTGCAGGATGCGGATGTTGGTTTGCACAAACGAAAAAGACTTACATTTACGACGACCAACAAAATTTAATAGGATTTCAAAGGATGTTTAATTTCAAACAAAAAAATAATATAACTGATGCATTTGGTAGCTGGATAATGCACGAGTACCAACTAGACGGAGGTTGGGCCGAAGGAATTCCAAAGGATTACGTTATATGTAAGATAAAATGCTCAACCAATCCCAATATTCAAATCTTAAAAAAGAGAGTACATATAAATTCCAAAGATGAATCTGTCCTTCCTCAAAGAAAACAGTTAAGAATTGAAGAAGGTAATCAAGTCAACGGAGAAGAAGAAGAAGAAAGAGAATGGAACGATGAAGATTTTAATTTATTAAATAATTAAAATATGGTAATGTAAAACATTTTCTGTTTTTTGATTGTAGATGTATGTCTGAATCTTCTTTGGTCTACTGTCTTAAATATGTATAAAATATGTCTTAAAATATAAAAATTTAGCTTAAAAATAAAATAAAATGAATTCAATCTTTTAATATGTACAAAATATTTGTCAAGTGGACGTTTCTAATGAAAAACACCTTCACTTATGATTGAAGTCTCATGAGTTTGAAATATGATAGAAACAAAAGTATGCATATTTAGTTTGTGTTCAATAAAAATATCTTAAACTTTTGTAGTAAAAAAAAAGAGAAAAAAAAGTGAAATCGAAAAACTGGTTTGAAATGCAAAACCAGTTTAAGGTGGATTTTGGTTCATTATTGTTGTATCTGTTCTCTAGCAGTTGAATAGATTCATATACTTTTTTTTGTATTTGTAGTTTTAATTTCTAGGGTTCGAACTCCCCCTTTTGTTTGTCTGTGAGAAGAGTTATGAAATTAATTAGCCTTCAAAAGCAATGGACTAAATGATGATTCTGGAGGAACGGAATATGGATCAAAATCCTCGAAGAACCCTATTTCCCTGTCTAATGCAACACAAGATAGCAGAAGCAACGATAGTAGATTCTCCAATGGCACAGAGTTTTCCTGCTTCTTCCCTTCAGAAGCAGAGGTTATTTAAGTGGAAGAGGGAAAGGTCGGAAAAATATGGTAATCTAAAACCTTTTCTGTTTTTGCTTGGAGATGTATGTCTGAATCTTCTTTGATCTACTGTCTTGTTTATTTTTACAAATATCTAGTTGTTAATGAACTGTTTCCTTAATACCAATTCATCTTCTTTGCGTATAGTTAGTTGATTGTCCTTTTGTGGTGGAAGTGGCAGAGGCTAAAATGGTATCGATGGTGGGAGAGTTGTCATAATGTTTGAGATTGATTCCTCAAGCATACCTAGTTATCTTCAAAATAGAAATATAGGAAATATTTGGTGGTAGAAATTTGAAGCTCTTATATAATTCAAGAATCTAGATGCTCTTCTACTTTGGGTAATGCCAAATCATGAAGGTTAAGAAAATTATATCTCTCCGCCTAAATCATGCTTGGCCTCCAAAAGCCAATTTGCAAAGCAGTAAATTTTTACTATTTATCAAATAACTAGGTTTTTTTATTATAGTTTGGGTAAATTATCTTACTAACACTTGAATTTTTTAAAATCTAACTTTTACACCTATATTTATTTTGCTTTGAACTGACACTTGACCTATAAAATATCACCTCCTTTGCCCTTCCGTCCAAAATCTAACTTTTCATCCAATTCTTAGGGGCA
>JAPHNG010000456.1:0-17500 GCA_027405835.1 Asclepias syriaca
TTCGCATCATAATTGATCCCGAATGACCCAAACAGTCATGCCAAACTTTAAAAGTAACGGGATTAGTAAACTTCTGGTTTACTAAATGATGCGCCTCAATAGCATTTATTTTTGCATAATATAAGCCAGATGATAGAGATGGTAGTTTTTCCAACAAAACTTTATTACCGGAGGTCATTTTCGTGATACCCAAATATTCATGATCATTTTCTTCTATAGTCTCAACATGATATCCATTCCGTCGGATATCTTTAAAACTCAATAAATTTCTTCGAGACTTTGAGGAATATAATGCTTTATCAATAGCAATCATAGTTCCTCCCGGTAATATTATATTAGCTCTTCCGGAGCCTTCAATAAGTTTTGCACTGCCATTTATTGTAGTAACACTTGTTTCTCCCACATTCAGGTGAGAAAAATACTTCTCGTATTTCAGTATGGTGTGCGTAGTTCTACTGTCAATAAGACAGCCACTTTCGATATCGTTGTTCATAAAAATTTGAACAACAGCCATCGTGCTGATAACGTGTTATGAAATTGTATAATTTTATATATATATATATATATATATATATATATATATATGTATATATATAGTATAATATATATATAATAATTAATGGGAGAGAGAGGGAGAGAGGAGCTAGGGAAGCTCTCGGGAAAGAATTGGGAAGAGAAGAGAAGTCTCGGGAATTGAAGATGGAAAATGAAAAATTGTTGTATCAAAATTGTTTCTTCATTCAATATAGGAATTCATCTCACCTATATATATACATCTATATATACATATACATATATATATTTATATCACAAGTGCTCCATATCATAAGTGCTCCACTTATTTATATATATATATATATATATATATAACCACATGTCCACAAGTGCTCCACTTTTATCACCTTACGTAATTTTCTGGAATGATGGACATCCATTAATGTAATGAATCTCCGGGATTCATAACAATTTATAAGTTAAGATTAGAATATTCTAGGATTATATATATATATTTATGTTAATTAAAATTTTTATACAATTTTTTTTTTACTATATTTGGAATTCATAAAAATGTTTTTTGAGTAACACCTTCTTATCTAAAATTATATATTTTACAAATAATACTCTCACTAAAAAGGTGGTGAGTTCAAAACGAATAAATTATATTGGTATTAAAGAAAATATTAATGGATTCATAAAATCAATTTTTATTTAAAATTTTCAATTTTATAACATTGACTTAATATAAAGCGATTCATTAATGAAAATTTGAAATCTGATAATAAAAGTGATGAAAAAGTTGAAAATTGGATGAAATATTAATTAGGGGAAGGCCAATGTCAACTTTCTTTTCTTTTCTTTTCTTTTCTTTTCTTTTTTTTTCTCCTAGTTAAAAAGAAAAAGAAAGAAAAAGAAAAAATAAGTATATTATTATTTTATTGAACTTAGCGATCCGATATTCCCGGGGAAAAAAGAATTGATTGGGCTCATTTTGTTGTAAGAAAAGCCCAAAATGTGTGGGCCTCCAGTTAAAGTTACAATATAAAGCCCAATATAAATTTAATTTAATTGAACATTATCCAAGTGTAAAAATTAAAATTGTTAGGGGAACTAATATCATTGGATCTATGGAAAAATAGGTTTCTCTCGGAGTGAACCTTCTTCCTCATCCCGCCGGGTGGATTTTGTCTTTTCCGGCTGATTCAGTCCGGCCATTTGTGCTTTCAGCCTCCATCTTAGTCCTGCCTTCTGTTTGTCCTCTATTTTTGTTCTCTTTGTTCTTTGCCTTTTTCTGTGTCTTGTTAGTTTGTACACTTACCTCTCTCTCTGCTCATTTATTCTGAGGGATCCAAATCTTAGAATCTTTACTTCTATTTTCGACACATTTATTCCGTCCGATATGACATACCAAGAAGTTAATGAGGACTTTTTGGATCTACCTTCCAATCTAGACTCACACTCATCTACCCATACTCTTGTTGCCAAGTTACTCACATCCAAGTACCTAAACCCCAGAACTACAAAAGCTACCCTGTTGGCAGCATGGAGATTTGCAGAACCCATAGAAATCCAAGTTTTGGACAACTTCACCTTGTCATGCTCCTTTTCTTCTGAGGAAAATTTAATTCGGGTTGTTAGAGGTGGCCCACGGATAGTTAGGGGCATTCACACTGCTCTTAAAATTTGGCCGAAGATTAAAGCCTTTGATGAAATCTGTTTTGACACCTTGAAATTTTAGGTACAAGCTCATAATCTCCCCCTTGACTGTATCACAGAGGGTAATGTTGTTACTATAGGAAACTTTCTTGGTACCCATATCAAGGTCAATAAACCAGAGCTTCATATGCCTAGAAAAGGGAAATATCTCAGAGTTAGGACAGCCTTGGATATCTCCAAACCTCTCAAGACAGGTTTTTTCCTTCCAAGGGGAGGAAAAAAAATCTATCTGGATTCAATTCAAGTTTGAACGTTTGGGGGATTTTTGTTATAGGTGTGTGGTTGTCTAGACCATGGTGAATCAAGTTGCTCAAAAAATGATGTGAACATTGAGGGTGTGCTCAATCCAAGAAAGGCTTATGGTCCATGGTTAAGAGTCTCTTCTGCTCCACAGGTTGTTACAGAAAAGGATGCCCGGTCTAGACTCACAGATACTGTTGAGATACAGGAACATGTTAGTACTACCCATGCTTGATCAATCTATAGTAATCCCATTGCAATTGGCTGAAAACTTATCTCTGCCTCTAATTCCGGTGCCTTCATCGGTATTGGATGCTCCGATAGAAAAGCATCTGTCTGATGTCATCTCCGTACCAATCTAACTTTCCTGCCCATCACATTGCGAGTCCCTCAACTATTCCCGCCTCCCTCCGTACCAAGTTTCCCATTGTTCCCACCCAGCCTTAAACCCTAGTCAGCCTGATATTAATTCCATAACTCGTCCTATCCATGAGACAATAAGCTCACCTCTAAGTTCTCTTTCAAGCCCAATTGTAACCTCCCCAATACACTCTCTCCGACCCAAACTTAATGACTAACCTCGTGGAGGTCAATGCCCAAAATCTAGCAGTAGAAGTTTCTGGGCCTTCAGTCGTTAACATTGTTAAATCTCAGAAGATACAGGCTACTATTGATATCAGTCCAAGTAAGAGGAATAAGTTAACTACCGAGATTACTCCAATTGAAAGTTCTTTGATGGAAAATCAATAATTGACCCGTTTGTATACAGATTTCCTTCAACTGATGATATGTGCAAATCCCGAACCAACTCCTCATATCCAGGAGACAGAGGTCATTGCTGAGGAAAGAATAACTGTGACAAGGAGACGATTCATACATATCAAACGAGAAGCAAGAAGAAGACACCTTGTCCAAAACTTTAATTTCCAAGAATCCAACAACCTTTCTATGGCTGAGGAGGCGGTCCTGACCATGCCCCCCCTCCTTAATGATTGCCTTCATTTGGAACTGTCGCAGGATTGGGCGAACTGCGGCAATTCATACTATTCGGGTTTATGTAAATACCCATAAGCCTAATATTGTCTTTATCTCTGAACTTCACTCCTCCCCTCTTTCTAAAATTCAATCTCTTTTTTGCTCTAATCTTGGTTTTGATAAATTTGAATTTGTCCCGGCGATTGGAAGAGCTGGGGGTCTGGCTATGTTTTGGAAACAACATATTGATATGAGAATTGTGGTAGTGAATGATACTATGATTAGTGATCTTATTTTTTCCCATCCCT
Organism: Asclepias syriaca; assembly: GCA_027405835.1. Taxonomy (NCBI): domain Eukaryota; kingdom Viridiplantae; phylum Streptophyta; class Magnoliopsida; order Gentianales; family Apocynaceae; genus Asclepias; species Asclepias syriaca. Next base: position 3,738 of record JAPHNG010000456.1, read on the forward strand.
CGCACACCACCTGACAGTTTACATGTGTATATGGACCTTCCAATCCAAACCATAAACACCAATTCTGGGAATACTTGATGGATATTGAGAGAAATTGGAAAGGTCCTTGGATTATCATGGGGGATTTCAATGTAATCTTGGATCAAAAGGATAAGTTAGGGGGTAGACCAGTGGCACAATGTAGTACATCGAGTTTTAGAAATTTTGTGGGTACAGACGACCTTCTGGATCTGGGTTTTAAAGGATCGAGTTTCACCTGGAATAATCGGAGAGTGGGGAAGGCTAATATCCAAGAACGGATTGATCGTGGATTCATCAATGGTAGTTGGCGTCTTTTATTCCCCCAATCCTTTGTTACACACCTCCTCGCCTTAAATAGTGATCACATGCCACTCTTGCTTCATACTACTCCAAATCAAGACTCTGGTCCTAAACCTCTCAAATTCGAGTCAATGTGGACTCGTGATCCTACTGCGGCGGATGTTATAGCTCATGTATGGAGATGCTAAGCCAATTGCATAGGTAGCCCTCTGTTCATACTCCAAAACAGTTTAAAATGCACCAAGAAAGCTTAGAGAACTTGGAACAAACTCACTTTTGGCCATGTCCAACACAACATCAAACAGATCACTTCCCATATTGATACCCTACAAAATCTCCCCCCTTCACTTCCCATATTGATCCCGTGAGGCTAATGCACAAATGGAGTTGAATGAACTGTTGAAAAGGGAGGAAACACTATGGCGAGATAAATCTAGGATTGCCTGGATGGAAGAAGGTGATTCTAACACGAGTTATTTTCAGACATAATGCAATAGAATATATTGTTGATACCCACGACACTCATGTTCATGATAAGAATGACATAAGCCAAGATTTTATTTCCTTTTATACTGACCTTTTTACTGCAGGTAGTACTGATCAATCTATTTTCATGCATAGCCTAATTGAACCTGCAGTTTCTAGCTCAGAAAACAAAATCCTATGCTCCATTCCAGACTACACTGAAGTCAAAGCAGCCTTGTTCTCTATGGGATCTCACAAAAGTCCAGGTCTAGATGGCTTCACTCCTTTATTCTTCAAGAATTACTGACACGTCTTGGGAGAGGCAGTAGTTAATGCAATACAACACTTCTTCTGTAATGGCTACATTTTGAAAGAGATGAATCACACTTTTATAACTCTCATCCCGAAGATGGAAGGTGCAACCAAGGTAGAACAGTTCCGTTCGATTGCACTATGTAATGTAATCATGAAGGTTTTCACAAAAAATCTAGCTACTAAGTTGAGGATTATTTTGGATAGACTGATAGCCCCTGCACAGGCTGCTTTTATTCCGAATCGAAATATCACAAATAACACAATCCTCAATCATGAGATCATGCATTACATGAATGGCAGGAAAGGCAAACTCACATACATGCCTTTGAAGATAGATATGATGAAGGCATATGATAGAGTGGATTGGGGTGTTCTTAAGGAGATTATGAGACTTCATGGATTCTCTCCGACTTTTATCAAGCTTGTGAATGAATGTTGCACTGCTCCTACTTATTCAGTTCTCTTGGGAGGATCTCCATATGGTTTCTTTGGTGCTAGTAGAGGAATAAGGCAAGGTGATCCCATATCACCTGCCTTATTCACCCTTTTGTTTGACCTCTTCTCTAGAATTTTGACAAAGGCAGAATTGGATGGACATATTCATGGTGTTAAGGTTGCTAGGACTAGTCCCCCTATTACACATTTAATATATGCTGATGATTTAGTTGTTTACTGTAGGGCAACCATTGATGAAGTTAGGTAGGACACTATTAAAATGTCTCTTCCTTATGTTTTGGTTATATAGATCCCAAAAGGCTACTTGGATCTGAAAAGCAATGAAACCAACTGAGAAAAAAAAAAGTTGTTTGGGAACTTTATTTACGTGTTACAATAAAAATGTGTAACGACATTTGTAAGAAATGAGGTTGATTCATTCCTGTCCGGTGCCAGCTATACATACCAGGAACATCTTCCATGGTTTTCCTCAGCAAGTTTGACGGCTGTCCCTAGTCATTTTAATTTACGTTATAAATTTTTAAATAAAAATTTTAATCTATTTAAATTTTATTGTCTTTATTATGTTTTAAATTTATAATTTTTTAGTCATAAGTGAAGTGCTTATAATTCGAGCAATGAAAAGGCAATAAGAAATTATATGTTAATTATTAACTGATTTATTAAAAAAGGAAAAAAAAAGTTAAAATAATGTATATATCATTTATTGTTTTAACTCTAGAATTAAATACGCCGAATATTTTGTTAATTGGATTGAGCAATGGTTTCTCAACCACTCCTTGACACAAAAATTAGGAGGAAATCTGCTGTTATTTCATTCTTTAGTCATGTTTTTTTATGAAATCAAATAACATCTTTATTTTCCTAATGTTCCACCTAACTCTGCCAACCATATATATATATAATGTATGTATCCAACTAGACTAAACTTACATTATAAAATTTCATATTTCATTTTTTCTTTATTTGGAAAAATTCAAATTTAATATTAAGTAACTAAATTTCATTGATAATTATTAGGTTACGATTTTGAAAAGTAATAAATATTTAATTATAAATTTTGTGGTGATCATTTTTCAACATTTATTACTATTATTTTTTTATATTTAATTTTTTTTTATTGTGTTTCAAATATATGATATTTAAATGTTATAAATAAGATTGAATATTAATTAAATTATGTTTTTAAATTTTATTATTATTAATTAGTGTCCTAAAAAAATCATCTTTCCTTTAAAAAATGTTATTTCTTACTCTTAATTTGTTTATCAAAATGATAATATTGTTATGAATTTAAAATAATTATCATTATTTTTTAATATCGAAATAATTATAAATTCAATAAAAAATGATATATTTTATATATAATATTTATATTTTAAGTAACGAAAATTATTTATGCATTTAATATTAATATTACATAACAAGTATCACCCTAAATATATATTAAAAAAATTTCACTATTGTAAATAAAGAGTTTAGGATTATTTATGAAGACAAAAAAATAATATTGTTTTTATATATTTTTAAAAAATTTAACTTTTACTTTTTCATATTACTAATTTGTATGTTTTTCCTATAATTTCATAATAAATACTTAACTATTTTGATGTTATATATATATAATAGTAGTTAAACAAACTTTGATTTCCTCGGATGGAAGAAAACATTAAACTTTCCATAAACTAAAAAACCTAAATTAATTCAAATAATATGTTTTAGATATTAATATTAAAAAATTATTATTTATGTTTAGAAGTCACGAGTTCAGACATAAATAAAAATATTTTAAATTATATTTTTCACTTTATGAAGAAAAGGGTATTTTCGTAATTTGAGTGAAGTGGGATGATATGTGGCAAACTCAACGTGGCAAAGAACATTATTATTTTAATCTAAAATCCCAAAAGCAGCAAATCTCGAGACTGGAAATGCAAGATGCTGCAGCTATGCATGAGAGTCTCACCTGGTTAAACAATCGATCCCACCCAGTTTTCCTTTCTTTTCTGTTTTTTTTTTTTTTTTTGTTTGTCTGTTTAGAGAGAGAAAGAGTAGTGTGTGTTAGTGTGTGTGTGTCTGAGCGTGTTAGTACTGTTAGGGGTACCACTCGCTTGCCTAACAATTGAATTTTGTGTTTCTTGATTTTGCAATATATATCTTAATGTGTTTCGACTGTGTTTTGATTTGAATTTCTTGATTTTGCATTGTTGTTTTCTCCAATTTGGGGTTTGCCATAATCGCCCAATAAGTTTAATTTTTCGGATTATCCAAAGTTTTGAAGCAAAGCACACAGCAAGGTCGCAATCCCCAACAAATTTAGTTCCATCCGTCTTATTAAATTCCCAACTCTTTCTTTCTTTATTTCTCAATTTTTTTTTTTTTAAATAAAGCCGACAGATTGTGAATCTTTAGTTCCCGGTAAGCTCTATGTAAGTTTTTCTGCTGTATATTTTAGCTAAAGATCTCTCCTCTTTTTTCCTCTTACTTTTCTGGGTTCTGTCGAGTTTTTTCTTGGGTCAAAGCAATGGCAAATGCATCTGGCTTGTTTACACCAGTGGTGCCCAGTGGTATTAGGAGAAGATTTTCTCCATCCATAGGCAAATATCAATCTGGGTATTGGTTTTCTGAAGGAGTCTACGCTAGAAGGGTCCTCTGCTCCAGCACAATTGAGGGTGCTGAGAAGCTTTCCCCATCACAATCTCGAGCACCCAGGTAAATAGTTTCTTTTTTAATTTTTAATTCTTTAGTCAGTATTTTTGTTTGCAATAATTTGGAAAAAAAAATGAATTGCTTAATGCAATTGGGTTAAGGGAATGGCTTATCTTTACTGGAAAAATGGATTGTTTAGGATTTTCAATTTGATTTATTCCGAATCCTTGGTCATCCGGGTGATTTTGCTGTGTATTTCAAAAGGTTGTAATATCGGATCGCTCCAAACCTGCAAGTATGTTTTGCATGTAAGTGGCATTGGTTGGAGTTCATGTTTTCCAAGTTGGCTTCTGTATCATTCTAATTTGACAGAAGAATGGTCAATTAGTGAAAAAATTTCGCAGAAGATTGGAGTTTCTTTACCCATCTCAAATTGCCTTCTCTTAGGAGTCATGATTGCTTTACCATTTTTGATGGCCTGACCGAATAGGAATAGTGTACTTGTAGACCTTTACTAACATATGTTTTGGGGGTAATTGCTCATTGAAGGTTCATTACTTCCCTAATCAGACTGCTCTAAGTCACTATTTTGTCAGCAGCCATGCTGCTTAAGTGGCAGAGACAAAATGAAAGCACAAACCAAGCAAGTAGTTCTTTAGTAAAAGACCTGAACGTTCACACTGGAGAATAAGGTGTCAAAAGGAAGGGTGCTAGCTGTGGGAGCGTTGTTACTGCACTGGTGATTTATCTAGCAGGAACGTGTTCTTAAATGTCCATGGATATTTGTTGGTTGAGTTATATGCTTCTCTTCAAGTTGTACTCTTTTCTTGTGTGGTTGAAGGCAATTAGCAGGAGGAGAGTTATCTCAGTATTAGGAGAAAGACAAGCTCATAAATACTCCTTTCTACATGAACATATTAAGGACAGTGTTGATTACTTGGTATCTAGCATCAATAAGCATGGGAAAGGCTTCTCCTAGCATCCTAATACTTGTGACTTTTTTTTCTTACAAACCATGTATCTATTTATTGTAGATTTCTCTAATTCAAAGATTTACTTGTTTGACGGACTTTAAATCCTTATGGAATCATTTTATAGGCTGTTGTTGTGGTAATTCTTAATCCTTTGGGCTCTTTACTGAATAAAAATAAGAAAGGTGGAATGTAACTGTTCCTCCCATTGATTTCAGAGGGGGGACTGGTGTGCTTGTTCTTATTACTTCCTTCAGAAGTGTCTTGATAAGACGAAGTATGCAATTGTAGTAGTTCCTAGAGTCTATCTCTATCAATTTATACATGTTCAGTATTGGAGAAAAGTCACCCTAGTTATATTGTGTATTATACTACTGAATATCTCTCCATCCCTGCTGGAGAGAGAGAGAACATGTTACTGATTTGATAACGCTGAATTCCTTTCATGTTCTCATACGTATGCTGTATTATAGGACATGCAAGAGCTGGTGGATCTTTTGTAGTTGTAGTTTTGTCTTTTGAAGACTATCAACATGAAACGGTTTCAATTTGCTGTGTTATCACTATACAGGCTTGTTAACAGAGGCTGCAAACTAGTTGGAAGTGGATCTGCAGTACCAAGTCTTCAGATTTCAAATGATGACCTTGCAAAATTTGTAGAAACTTCAGATGAATGGATATCAGTCCGGACTGGAATTCGTAATCGAAGAGTGCTTGCAGGTGATTTTCCTATGTATTCCCTTGAGCAATTGGTTGTACAGTTCCTTTCTTCAGCTGTTACAACACAAGACTTAAGGGGCAGTCATAACTTCAATGGTGTCGTTTATTGACTTATGAACTTTTGTCTACCTAGGATTGAGGGCTTGCATGTTTGAGATTTATATATATCACTATAATTATCTTCCTGCTAATAGAATTTGGAACCTAAACTATTGAAAATTTAAAAAATGTTCTGTGATGACTGGAACCACATACTCTAAGAAACTCAGTTGAACTGCTTCCAAGATTTATAAGCCATGTAGTTGACATTAAATGTCTTAACTGTTCTCTGATGTTATGCTAGATTGCAATTTCTGGTCTTTAATTTCTCTAGTTGCTCCAATGTCTTATTGTCACTACCTTGAGGGCTGCAACAGCATTAGCACTCGTTCCTGGTGGTAGAGTCGTTTCTGTTTAACTTTAATTTTTAACATCAGCAGGATCTGGGTTATCCCTAAAGGAACCAAAGAAGTTTAGCTGTTCATTTATAGAGTTCAGTTTCTAGTATTACAGTTAATGTTACTTTTTGGCCGTTAACAATATTCTGAATATCAGAGCAGGAATGGCCTCAATCTCCCATATTCTTTTTCAGGGAAAGATAGTTTAAATTCTCTAGCAGTAGATGCTGCGAAGAAAGCTCTTGAAATGGCTCAAGTTGACCCTGAAGAAGTGGACCTTGTATTGATGTGTACTTCTACTCCAGAGGATCAATTTGGAAGTGCTCCACAGGTATAAAGTTTAGAGAGAAGTAAAACCCAGCTAGCTTAAACTGCATCAGTAAAAGTATCCACTGTTTCCCACCTCTAGTTGCAAGGACATCTCAAGTGATGTCCATAGTCATTTTTCTTAACCCTTTTATTGAATGTTTGAAAATCTTGGAATCTGGTTTAAGTTATTTTAAAAAAATTTCATGGATGACATGCACAGTGATGTGTCCTTTGACAACGTTCAGAATGACGTAGCATTTTCAAGTTGCAGATTACAGTTCAGCATTATAGAATTATAAACTAGATAGAGGTGTTTCTGCAGTACTGAAAATGGTTAATTCTTACTACAATTTTTGTTCTAAATATCAGATCCAAAGAGCACTTGGCTGCAAAAACAATCCATTGGCATATGATATCACAGCTGCTTGTAGTGGATTTGTATTAGGCCTTGTTTCGGCTGCTTGCTACATTAGAGGTAAATATTCTTTTTATGGAGATATGGAGTAAAACATTTTGCTAGTCAGTAGTTAGGAATTGCACTTACTGCTCTGTTGCAGGCGGAGGCTTTAATAATGTTCTTGTGATTGGGGCGGATGCTCTTTCTCGCCATGTTGATTGGACTGACAGAGGGACCTGTATACTCTTTGGGGATGCAGCTGGTGCTGTGTTAGTACAGGTATAACTAGCATGCTTTCGACGAAACTTACTAAGACTTTTTTTCTGAGGAGACGGACCCAAATGTGCTGATTGTATTGCATTTATGAATCCATTGATGATTATTTTTTGCTGTATATGCAGGCCTGTGATGGTGAAGAAGATGGCATATTTGGTTTTGACATGCATAGTGATGGTGAAGGCCAAAGGTATGCTCATCTATTCCTGAGAAGTCTCCAATGTTTTTTCTGGCACCCGGAGCCTTAAGTGGGAAACATCTTTTGCAGGCACTTAAATGCTACTATCAAAACAAATGAAGCAGATCATGCTTTGGGTACAAATGGTTCGGTTTTGGAATTTCCTCCCAAAAGTGCATCTTATTCGCGCATCCAAATGAATGGTAAAGAAGTATTTCGGTTTGCTTGCCGTGTTGTGCCCCAGTCAATTGAAAATGCTCTGGATAAAGCAGGTTTCTCTGTTTCCAACATTGACTGGTTGCTACTTCACCAGGTATGATCTATAAAGCTTATTAAGATGGACAGTTTTCTGTTTGCTGCCGATACACATCATCTAATATTTGTAGGCGCAGTTTTAGTTGCCGTTTTATATATTTATACATGCTGCCTTATTCACTCTTCAACTCTCTGATACCTTAGACACCATAAACATAATATCCTCAGTTATTATTGTGTCTTTTTTCTTGGATCTTCGAATCTTAGCATATTCATTCAGGGTTAATCCCTTCTTAAGAAATCCCTTTTTTCTTGAATAAGTTTCATACTCCTTATTTATATATACACACATGCAGGCAAACCAAAGGATCATCGATGCAGTTGCAACGCGTTTGGAGGTTCCTTCAGATCGTGTCATATCTAATTTATCAAATTATGGGAACACAAGTGCTGCATCCATTCCTTTGGCATTGGATGAAGCTGTTCGAAGCGGCAAAGTTCTGCCAGGCCATACTATTGCAACTGCTGGTTTTGGTGCTGGACTTACTTGGGGTTCAGCTATCATTAGGTGGGGTTGATGAAGTTGCTTCTTCACATTGGTGATTAAAGAAGGAAAAAAAAAACAAAGGCAAAATTTGAACAAAGGCAAAAGAAAATTTGCTCCATGATCCATAGAGTTTGCACCTACTGGGAGGTGCAAATGTGTTTCTTCTTCTTCTTCTTCTCTTCTTCAGCTCCCTGTTACAATCTTTTGTTAGAATTATAATAATTTCAGGAATGCCCATAAATCTCTCAATTCTTTTTCTTTCTTTTTTTTCCCTCATTGCCCAGCTTTTGCTGACTTCCTTTTTTGAGATTTCTGTTTTCTGTATTACATCTGAAATTTTGTTTGTTAAGATTGCTAATGTGCCATTATTAATGTAGAATTTGGTAGTTTTTTTTTCCCTCTCCTTCCTCTCTCTCTCTCTCTCTCTCTCTCTCTAAGAGTAATACTTTTAGAGAGAGAATCGGAAAAGTGTGTTTCTTTAATGCAAATATTGCAGTATAGTCCCTATAATTGTTAATTTTTTCTTTTTAATGGTTACCATTTTAAATCTTAAAATAATGTATATAAACTGCTCTTGATATATTTATTAGTAAAAGTATTTTAAAAATAAATTTAATAATATTTTTGTAATTAATGTAGCATTTTAGGAGACAACTAAAATTAAAAAAAGTTTGCCTAAAATTTGCTAAAAGAACTTTCTCCAAGAAAGTATTTTGGGTAAAAACTATTGCAGAGTGGTATCCGTTTAAGACTTAAAGAGAACGCAAGGAATCATCAGTGGCAGAAACCCAGTTTCTGAACCAAATGGAGATTTCTAATGGTGATGATAAATCTCGGGTCGGATCAAGAAAAGGTTCGATCACTCATGTTATCTTCGACATGGATGGTCTTCTACTCGGTAAGTACTGTTACGAGTCATTTTATTGCCTTCTTTAGTTGGGGTATTAGCTTTTACAAAATTGGTTAAGATTTGGGTTATGTATATATGAATGCGATACTTCAGATTGTGATGAAATTGTTTTGGAGTGATAATCACAAAGGTTTCTATTTCTGTTTTTCTCTTGAAAGTTTTAAAAAAGAAAGAAAGAAAGAAAGGACTCTTCATGATCTAATTACGGCAGAATCTTGAATTGAATGACAATGTGAATCCGAAATTGGGTAAGAATCTTCAGATTAGGCTGAATGATTGAAAATAAAGTGCAGAAATGAAATTTTGCTTGGGTATTCTTCAATGGAGTATAAACATGTGAGATTTTCATTTTTATTTTTTGTGGAAAAAGGGAAAGAATCTAAAATACAGTCAGAAAAAGGTTAGGACTTGGACATCAAAAAAGGCCAAATGCAAGCCTAAACATCATTTTCAGTTTGCACATTTCATAGACAAATCAAGTACGTCCCCATTCTTAATGCTTAAAGAAGTGGGTTGTAATTTAGTGACTTTGTACAAGTAAACTCCTGAAGCTTACTCATTTAGCTCTTTTAAGATAGGAGTGGAACATTTGATAGTACTATGGTCCCAATTATATATATACATATATATAAAAAATGTATTTCTTTGTTTTTGGGTATTATTAATTTGTGAATTAAGTTATCTAACTTATAGAAAAATGAATGAGATAGGGTAACCATGGTCTCTCCCAAAGCCAAATTAAAAAAGGATATAAACTCTGTAAAAGATATAAAATATATTGAAGCTTGATAAAAATCTCTACTTCAAACTTTAAATTATATTTTTGACTACCAGGTTCTGATGAAAGTTCATAAAACACTACCAGGTTCTTAGATTTTTCTTGTCTGCTTCAATTCTTAATTCTTAGTTATTATTGGCTTAATTTGATTACTATATTCATTGATTTACGCTTATAGCATTATACTAAGAATAAATGGTTGAAGCAACTAGATGTTAATCTTGTGATGTTTATATCCTTCAGACACAGAAAAGTTCTATACAGAGGTCCAGGAGATTATTCTTGCTAGATATAATAAAACTTTTGACTGGTCTTTAAAAGCAAAAATGATGGGAAAGAAGGCAATTGAAGCTGCACGGGTGTTTGTTGAAGAGACTGGTATAAGTGATTCACTTACAGCTGAAGATTTTCTTGTGGAGAGAGAAGAGATGCTGAAGAAGCTATTTCCGACTAGTGAACTCATGCCAGGTGCTCATCTCTGTCACTGCCTCATTCTACCTCCCTTGCCCTTGTATGACATATCATGTGTATAGCAAAAATACCGGCAACTTTGTGTCAAAACCTTTAGTTTCAATAATGACTGTTCAGCAACCCCTTGTGATTCTAATGGAGAGTAATGTAGGAAACTGCCAATAATCTTGGTGCCAACAATGTCTCACGCACTTGGATTTTTAGGTAATTGAGAAGATTTAACTGTGACATAGAACTGCTAGCTGGTGGGACAGAAGTGAAAAAGGGAAATACAACTTAATATTTTCTTTAGCTTCTGTGATCCAAATAAAAGTTCTCTGTTGGACTTTTGTGACCCTCCCTCCAGGCATTCGACTTGGATGTCTCTATTTCGATAGCATGAATTCCTTCCACTTATGGTCAGAAAAACTGTGTTTAGTTCCTGTGGTATTAAAGGGATAACCTTGATCTAGTTATAAATTGATGCACTTAGAGGTTCACTATCTCTAAGCAGATGATTGAGCATGTAGCCAGTTTGGAGACCCATTTTCCGCCTCCGATCTCCAGGCACATTGGGGAAGGGTTTTTTGCATAATGAATGAATGATATGGCATATTTGATGTTTGCCAACCTGTTGAGGATGACCTTCTTAAACTTGAGTATCCACAGAATTCTAAGCTATTTTGATGTTTTCTTTGGCATTGTCTTTTCACATACATAGGTTTATTATTTCACTCTACATTTGGGTATTGATTCTTCTAATGTTTCTGTATTGAAATCTTAGGGGCCAGCCATCTGATTAAGCACCTCCATACAAATGGAATACCAATTTGTGTTGCTACAGGGTATCTTCTCTTGCATTCATACCCTTCTCCTTCCCCTACCACCTGACGAACCATATATTTCCCAAAGCATTCTGTATATGGTCATTGTTGTAATTTCTGCTGTTATGGTTAAAAGCCACGAGTTAGTGAATCCTTAGATAGAAATTTCTATCTAAATACATCATCCTTTGATCTGCAGTACTCATAAGAGACACTTTGAACTGAAAACACAAAGGCATGGTGAACTATTTTCACTGATGCATCATATTGTATTGGGCGATGATCCAGAAGTAAAACAAGGAAAACCATCACCAGATGGATTTCTTACTGCAGCCAAAAGATTTGAGGTATATAGCCTTACCAAAACTTTTCAATGTATCTTGGTTTACTTTCTTCCCCTATTTGAAGTAACATTATTACAATGGCTTCCTTAACAACGCATTGGCTGTGAAATCTTGAATTATGCATGTGAACAGGGTGGTTCAATCAATCCAGTAAATATTCTTGTTTTTGAAGATGCACCTTCTGGTGTCCTTGCAGCCAAAAATGCTGGGATGTAAGTCTAAGTTCCTGTTTTTTTCACCCAAAATCTTGCACAATTCATTTTAAACAGGAAATTAAATGAAACAAACTGTTATTCCTAATTGTCGATTCTTTGCTAACACATCCATGGTAATCAGTTGCATTAGAAAATTTAATGATCTTTACATCTGTTCATGGCAGGCATGTTGTTATGGTTCCAGATCCAAGATTGGACACCTCGTATCATGAAACAGCTGATCAGGTTCTGAGTTCTTTACTCGATTTCAACCCAGCTGACTGGGGTTTGCCACCTTTTGAAAATGAGGCAAACTAATCCAATTCTTAATTCTCAAATCCTTGCATTGTTATCTATTTTCTGTATCAAAGACTGTGGGTAAGAATCTCTGTAGGATTTATCATTTCAAATTCAGTTTATTTATCAGTAAATAAATTTCAACCATTACAATGCTTTTTGAATTCTTTTTCTAATCTGTTTAATGATAAAAGATGAGAAAATTCTCTCAAAGATGGCAAAAAGAACAGAAATCCTACAACTAAGCATAGGTAAATCCATTGATGTATAGATTGCCTAATTTGGGAAGGTAGGCTGCCATAGCTGTGGGATTCCTAGTGTATATATATATATATATATATATATATATATATATATATATATTTCCTTTCCCAGCTCTACTTTCAAGATAATTAAGTTGTTTTTATTGCCTAGCTTGGTGTAGACAGCAGAGGATGAAGATAGACTTATATTTATTCATTCATTCATTCATTCTTAGCCTATTATCACATCAATGGTAATCAATTCTCTTTTGAACATGCCCTTTGAGTTAGGTAATCAATTCTTGACCCTATCATCTCTCCTCAGTGGTAGAATTGGTGAAAATTTTGATAAACTGTTTTGATTAATTTAGATTCAATCACAAATGATCTGACTTAAATAATGTTTAGATTTAATTTCTAATTTATGTATGTAGCAACTTACTAACCCGACTTGGGGATTGGTGTGGACCTCGATTGGCATAATTTGGTGACACCTCTGTGTCTTAACAAAGAAAAACATGTCCTCTGGAGTTAAGCTATTTAAAGTTATTTAAAGTTATTATTTCGACTAAATTAGATTTTATTGATATTGTACTATAATTTTTTTTAAGGCAATAATTGTAGAAATTATACTTAAATTTTTGTAAAAAATAAAAATATGTATTGTGATATTTCGTCTCACATTGATAAGTGAAGTAATTATGTAATAATATATAAAAATGTGTTTAAGTACTTAGTTAAGTAAGATATTTTTTTTAGTATAATAAAAAAAATAGTTGATTATAACTATTGTCAGTCGATACTTGCTTGTACAAACCCCGAAGGTGATCTTACATATATATATATATATATATATAATATATATATATTATATAAAGTAAAATTGCACTATTTGAATTTAATGGCATTGGAATTTTATTTATTATCATTCAAAGTTTGTAGACGACATTAAAATAGCTAACCAAAAACAACATTTAGAAACTATAAAGTAAACTTTGGCAAAAATGACAAATAATGCACTTAAAAGAAAACTCTGGTGGAGTTTGATTTTCACAATTCTTAACTTCCAAATCAGTTGCAACTTTTATCGTTCTTGTTTTTGTCTCGCAATAAAAAAGAAAAAAAGAATGTTCTTTGTGGAATAAAAGTCGTTCTTGTCTTTAAGAAAGACGACTTTTATTCATTGGAAATGGCAGTTAACCCTAGAAGAAAAATACATGAAAGAATAAATAGAAAGGAATTCTAAAACGCAAAAATTTGTAAATAAAAAGACATGTGATTAATAGTGTTGTCTGGTAATTTTATATATTCCTTATTCCTATGACAAATTTGGAATATTTCTTTTCAATATATATATATTTCTATATTAATTCTTAGCAGCTGCAATATAGAAGAAAGGAAAGAGTATTGACATCTATTCCATTACGA
>JAPHNG010000456.1:20000-25000 GCA_027405835.1 Asclepias syriaca
TACAAGTGATAGGTTCTATCATAGCGTGGCTGGCTACGGTAGAGATGAGTTGGCAAATGCAGAATTTATTCCAGAACCTTCAATTTATATATATATATATATTTGAAATAGCTGCCAAAATTAATTGCATTTGTGTGTGTGCGGTGGAAATGTGTGTTTTAGAAAGCTAAGCTAAAATTAATTTTAACTAGATCAGTGTTTTATATTTTATTTATTTATTTTAAATTAGAGACATTTTATATTTATTATATTTCAAATTTATTAACAATATAACTATAAGTGAGGGCTACCGACTGAAGTATTATCTACTTATCTCATATGCATTTTAAGATTAAATTATATAAATCTGTAACCCCATAATCTATATCTGGTTAGATTTGAAACAAAAGATATAATTTTCCTTCCATGTTTTTCAGGTGAAAGGTTTCTTTTTTCTTTAAAGAAAAACAAATGTCGTTTTTTTCCCAAATAAAAGAAGGTGTGTCATCCACTGACTCAAATCTGTCATAGCCTTTATAACCACTAATCATTGTTCCCCACAATCAATCAACCATCCAATCCAAAACAAAAGTTAATTAAACACTTACTATAATTAGAATGTAACAATCAAAGTCTTTTTTTTTTTTCTTTCTATTATTAAACTTTGCAAATTCGTTCATCCAAATGGGGAAAGAAATCTCTCTGTTCTATTTGAAGTAATACATATATATATATATATATATATATATATATATATGAAAAATAAATAAATAAAGGTATATTAAATTACACATCATCTTTGCTAAACACAATTATTTTTGTGTATATATATATCATAATGTCATCATAATATTACATTTATAAGAAGAATTAGTAAGAACAAAAAAATATCCTCCAAAACAAAGATAGAAAGAATAAGCCTTTTTATGAACTGTGATCCCAACAGCAGCTACATAATAATATTAATAATAATAATAATAATAATATAAAGACAATCTGAAGATGCTGAAGAAAGGCTGGTAAACTTTTTGCACAGTGCCTCCCCCCACATATGTGTGTATATAATATATAAAGTTGTCGCCTTGACAACCAACTAATTTACTTCTTCTTCTTCTTCTTCATACAAAGTTTTGGAAGAATGGCAGCTGCAATTATTACCAGACATCCCGGAGATACCTTCCACTTGTTTGCAGATTCTTCACCAAACTCTCAGCCTTGGTGCTATCCATTGATCCCTGAAACAAGCATATATCCAACATCATAGGTAAATAAATCACTACAATTTGGTGTAAAACTTTGTTGTCTGCGAGAAAATGTTTATAATAAATGTTGAACTTAGGATCTTGGGGAGGGACTGTTTTTACCAAAAGTAAGTACTTTAGACACTTATCTACCTCTTTTTCAAAAGTGTTGATGAGAGTAGATAGCAACTAGTCCACCAATAATGGCTAATAAATTAGATTAGGAAAGGAAAAAACTTGCTGTGTGGGATGGAAACACACCAACCACAGAGAAGAAATGAAAAAAGCAATGTTTTTTACCTGCTCTTGAGCAATGGTGTGGAGAGTTCTGTGAACGTCTTTAGCCATGCCTTTTGCATCACCACAAACGTAAACGTAGGCTCCCTCGGAAATCATCTTCCAGATATCAGAAGCCTAGATAAAATAAGGAAATCAAATTGATTATATACAGTACAAGTGTATATACATATATACATGAGATATATGAAATCCCGAATAGGTACCTTTTCGGTCATCTTGTGTTGCACATACTGCTTAGTTGGTCCCTCTCGGGAGAAAGCAACTATTAGCTCAGAAAGTGCTCCGGTTTCAAGAAAGTGACTTAACTCGTTTTCGTATATATAATCCTACAAAACAATAATAATTGGTGGGTTTAGAACACTCCAGAAGCCAAAAATCTCACTGTGGATGTTGCATAATTGATGAGCATTCGCTTACCATCTTCCTGTTCCTGCATCCGAAAAAGAAAACTGCAGGGCCGAGTTCAGCTCCTTCTTCCTTCAAAGCTAATCTTTCCTGAAGGAAACCTCTGAAAGGAGCTAATCCGGTACCGGGGCCAATCATTACGATGGGCACCTTAGGATCAGCAGGGAGTTTGAAGTTGGACTGCCTGACAAAAATAGGAGCCCAGCTGCAATCACGGCTTTCCTCCAAGGACACAGCATTCTGGGAAAATAACAAAAAGGCTGTGTTAGAATAATGAGAAACAAGAAATAAACAGAACAGAAAGAAATCAGACAACTTGGGCCAAACAATGATATCCGCAAAGTAAATTGGTGAAACAAAGATTAACTGAGAATAAATACCTTCATCCAAGTTGAACAGACACCCTTGTGGATTCGTCCGCCTGGTGTCTTTTCATGAACAAGTGCACAAGTGACATGAATTCTAGACGACGCAATCCTATAACAAAGCAAGCATACAAAGTAACATCAACAGCAGGATCAACATATATACAAAAACATAAATGGAAGCACCAGGACTTTCCCATTTCCATTATCACCGATTATACGATTCCCCTAATGTACAATAGAAGAATTTAGTGGTTGCTTACCTAGGAGAAGATGAAATAGAGTAGAATCTAGGTTGCAGGCGTGGGGCAACTGCGGCAAAGAATACTCCTAGAGAGGGCTTTGCTGATGGAAATTCAGCCATGACTTCAAGAAGGCTTCTTTGGTTTGCAACTAACCACTGTGCATATTCGTCCTGCAAGAGCGGAGAACAAATATCTCAGAAAATCTATTAATAAGACATGAGATCATAAAGACGGCTACAAAGAACTAAGAACAAACCTTTCCAGCTGGAGAAGCAAGGTGTCTCAGACGATCAGCATCGTTAGAATCAGATGCATAGGCTGCTAGAGTAAGCAGAGCAGACTGCAAAAAATATATATATATATATATATATATATATTCAGTATTTAGCAGTTCATGAACAAGCTGAGAATGGAATGATAGCGACTGGGAAAATAAAAACAAAAAAAAGGTACCTTCTTAGGAGAACTTAAAAGGTCGGCATATCGAGTCAGAGCAGTTCTCAGAGTACAAGGTGGGAAAGCTGGAGGCAATGAGCTTCCAATCGGCGTACCATCTTCCTTATCAGAGTGAATGGAGAAGTAAGTTTCTGGGGATAAATTCAGTAATCTCTCAGCCTCTTCTACAATTTCAAGTTGATTTTCACAGTAAACTCCAACATGATCTCCAGTTTCATATCTGATAAAAAAACATCAAGAATCAGCAAAGAAAGCTTCACCCATTTACAACAAAAGAGGTTTTTCCAGCCTGAAATTAAGCTACAAGAGAAATAATTAGATCAACTTACGAAAGTCCAGTGCCAGAAATGTCAAACTCCAAATGTGTGCAAGATCGATCAGATGCAGGAGTATGAAGCTCCTTCTTCAGAGCAACATTAGATCTTCAAGCAGAAAACGGAGATACATTAGGTCACAACTCAAAAACGCATTAGAGTAGTAATGGTGGCAATCAAGGATTCACAAAAGAAAACTTTCTAAACTTCTCTATTTGTACCTGCAAGGATGCTGAGCATCATAAACGGCGTGACCATTAGCATGACCATTTGCTTCTGAAATTAGTGCATCTGATCTATCGTGGTACACAACACGATATTCCAGAATAGCAGCAGTGTATGGAGTAGCAACAGTTGCATCATCCCCGTCCCGGAGCAATTTATCCAACTCAGGCCATACATTATCGCGCCTATATTAAAAAGTTGGAGATAAATGCTTTAAACATCATCGAAATCTATAAGTACACGAAGGAATGTCTCGAACTTTTAAAAAGGGAAGGATGCAAAAATGCTACTATACCATGCAGAAAAGTCATCTTCAATGCACTGATCATCATCTCCTAGACCTACTGGAACAAGTCTCTTACCACCTGCAGAAATTATCAAAGGAAATCTAAGAAAAACGACTGTATGTATGCAATTATCACGTTTTAAACACGGATCGACACCACTTACCCTGCTCAGTAAGAAGGTCATCCACCACATTAGCAATCTGTTCCCAAACAGAAGAAATAATAAAGAATATTTCATCAGAACCATCATCAGAAAAAAAAAAAAAAAATTGTATTATATTATGCATCTTCATAAGAAATATCTAAATGGAGTCAGTTTCAGACCTTGTTGAAATGCTCATATTGTCTGTTACCAAGGCCAAATATTCCATATTGAAGATTCTTTAGCCATTCTCCTCTCTCTTTACCCTGTAAGATCCATACTCTCAGATACCTCCAAATTCATAAATTGTTTATATTAAATATATATATATATATATATATATATATATATATATTCATTTTTACCTCAGCAAACCATTTGTAGAACCTTGCAGCATTGTCGGTTGGCTCACCATCTCCATAACTGCAATACACCAACCACCATCCATCAGCCAAATTACAATAGAAGTCAAAAGTTATATAAACAGATTAGATACAAACTAAGTAAGCAGTTATAACACAAAAAGATTATCACTTTGTGTATAATACAAAAAAGGAAAAAAGACAGCACCAAGAACTATAATAAAAAAAAAACTCACGTGGCCAAGAAGAAAAATGCAATTGTCTCGTTTTTCAATTTCTCCTCGTACTCTTCGTCATCAGCCGCATAATCATCCTATAAAATTTCAAGAATTAACCCATAAAACATCTTGATAAAGAACTCGCATTCTGCAATGCGACTACTGATCATAAAAAGAAATAGAACATACCAAATCGACTACTTTGAAAATTGCCTTATCATATCGGGCTTTGGCTTCCTCGGCTAGAGCCTATAGACAAAGTCAACAATTACCATTGAAGTTTACAAAATGACAAAAAAAGACAACTTATCAAATAAGCATTTTTCCATTTCAAGAACTTTGATTTCTTATGAAGATTAATTCTAGTTTGTTTTATTATTATTATATCTATCATTTGTTTTTGTTTTTGTTTTTTTTCCCCAAAAACGCACCTTAGCGAAGCCTTCAGCTGTTCCAGTCTG
>JAPHNG010000458.1:0-13174 GCA_027405835.1 Asclepias syriaca
TCTCAACTGGTGTTTCAAGGTTAGCTTCTGAAGATCGAGTCATGCAACTACAGAGAAGAACACGTTTTAGCCTGAGCAAACTGGTTAGTGGGGTTACAGGGAGAGTGAAAACTTAAAGAAGAAAAAAAAAACTTGGAAGAAAGAGAAAACAAAACAATACAACTATTCAGAAGAAAACACAAAGGATAGGGAAAAGAGAATAACTTACCATTTAAACAAGAAAAAGTACAATTTTTTTGGATTTTTAATATTTTGAAAGCAATTAAATTCCCTCAATATGGTTTTAGAATGATGTTCTAAAATTTGATTATCCTAAATGTCTTAATTCCAGATAACATCTAAAATTAATTAGTTATGATAATCCTATATTTCGGAAACTGATTGTCTAACTGATATAACATAAGTGTTGGGTCTAAAGTCTAGGTTACTACCGTTACCTATCATAAGTCTCTAGAATTTTGATCAGGAATCCTAAATTCATTATGATATTTCCCCGGCAACAGCGCCAAAAATCTGATGGGGTTTCCGACCGACATGCTAAATAGGTGTTATTTTACCCTATGTTGATTATGAATAATTAAGGACTGTGATTGACTAATTGTCACATTTAGTCTCTATGGTGTCACTTAATCAGCCAGAACCTAAGGCAGAGTACCTATCGTGTAGCTAGTCTATTGGAAAGTATCTACGATTTTATTAATTTAATTAAAATACTCCCAGGGAAGTGGCAACGGCTTAGTAGTAACTAGCCTTTTTTTCTAACTCCATTCTTATAATCCAGTTATGCAACCTTCATCAAATACTTTGATGAGAGGGTGATCCATTCTCCACTAGGTTTAAGTCTAATTAATCCTAAAAGTGTTTTAAAGATGAGTTCTGATTCTATGTTATACTGTTCCTATATATTGATTGACCTATATTCGAGTGTTTTAGATATATCTTAGCCTGGAATGCAACTATGTTCTGTGTCTAAAGGTGTACCACATCTGAGGTCTCTACACTACCGCCCCATCGTTAAGGTAAACGGCCCTACTCACGGCCCGGACTAAAGTCAGCAATGAACGGTACCCTATGTCACTTCGGGGTCATGCTGCTCGTCGCAAAACCGCCGGCATAACTCTCTACTCAGCCTACCTAGACTACTCTAACAAACAAGGTGTTCCGTTGGTTATTTTATCTAGTATGGCAGACACCAATACTAATTGATGCCTGTTAAACTAAACAGGTTATGAATAGACCGTGGTTAGGAATTGTCTATAACCCTAGTTTTAGTTTAAAAGAGACTTACATTAGACATGCAGACATAATGAATATTTAGCAGGTGGCTAAACATAAAAACTTCAACATATAACACAACTATTCATAAAATCGTAATCTGATATTCATAATTCATATTTAGAACAAAGCAATAAAACATATAAGAGAGGGACATGGGGACCGATGCCATAAAGAAATCACCCTTTACGAAGTCTCGCCTACGGAGCGTACTGCTGTATATGTCGTATTGCTCGCCCTGACTCTGCTCACCAGAACCTTCGGAGGACGCTTCCTCAGCCTAGTAGCTAGACTTTACCTTACGTCCTGGGCTTAAGCCTAGCCCTGTGGACTGACTCTTCGAACGCCTAGAGCTCTCTTAGCTTCTCCTAACGAAATCCCGGGTATTCTATGAATACCAGAAGCGAACCTATCTATAGAAACCTAAGATTTGAGACTATTTCTCAGAAACTAAATGATACGCTAAAATCGTATCACATTTTTAGCATGTTTTTATGTATGTTTTAATGTGAAATTGAGAGTAAATTGACATTAATTGTTTACTATTTACTTGATTTCACGGTTTTTATGATTTTGGAAGTGTCAGGTGAAAAGTAGACGAAAACAGCAAATTCTGGGGCAAAAACGCAATTTTTGGAAATGTTGACCCGGTCAAAGGTCCGGGACGGGCGTCCCGACCCGGTCAAACCGCCAGGACGGGCGTCCTGAACCTGGACGGGCGTCCCGAACCTGGTCAACGAATCAGGACGGGCGTCCCGAACCGGGACGGGTGTCCCGAGCCGCCAGAAGTTGTCCCACATCGAATTTTTCAGAATGTTTCACTCCGGGAAGCTGCTATAAATACCCCAGGACTCCAGCAGTTGAATTCATCCCTCTCCACTCGATCTGAGTCATTAAGTGGTTTCCAGTGTACAGTTCTCTAGTACACAACTCACTCAGAGACTCGGATCTCAGTTTTCTTTCTTATTAGTGTTTGTTTTAGTTTCTGAGAAATAGTCTCAGATCTTAGGCTTCTATAGATAGGTTCGTTTCTGGTATTCCTAGAATACCCGGGATTTCGTTAGGAGATCCTAAGAGGGCTCGAGGCGTTCGAAGAGTCAGTGCACAGGGCTGGGCTTAAGCCGGGTTGTTAAGTAAAGCCCAGCTACTAGGCTGAGGAAGCGTCCTCCGAAGGTTCTGACGAGCAGAGTCGGGTCAAGCAATAAGGCATATACAGCAGTACGCTCCATCGGCGAGACTTCGTAAAGGGTGAATTCTTTATGGCATCGGTCCCCCTGTCCCTCTCTTATATGTTGTTATTGTGTTGTCCAAATACTGATTGGAATACCAGATTATGTTTTTATGAATATTTGTGATATACGTTGAAGCTATTATGTTTTTCTAGAAATGGCCACCTGCTTAAATATCCATTATGTCTGCATGTCTATTGCCGTTTTAAACTGAAATTAGGGTTATAGACAATTCCTAACCACGGTCTATTCATAACCTGTTTAGTTTAACAGACATCAATTAGTATTGGTGTCTGCCATACTAGATAAATAATCTGCGGAACACCCTGTTAGTTGAAAGTAGTCTAGGTAGGCTGAGTTGAGTATTATGCCGGCGGTTATGAGACGAGCAGTATGATCCCCAAAGTGACATAGTCATAGGGCGGTCATTGTTGACTTTAGTCCGAGCCGTGAGTAGGGGCGTAAACGAGTTAGGTGGCGGTAGCGTAGAAACTCAGATGTGGTAACCTTTAGACACAGAACATAGTTGCAATCCAGGCCAAGACATGTCTAAAATACTCGAATATAGGTCAATCAATGTATAGTAACAGTATAACATAGAATCAGAACTCATCTTTAAAACACTTTAGGATTAATTGGACTTGAACCTAGTGGAGAATGGATCACCCTCTCATCAAAGTATTTGATGAAGATTGCATAACTGGATCATAAGATAGGAGTTAGGATAAAAGGCTAGTTACTACTAAGCCGTTGCCACTTCCCTGGGAGTACGATAATTATTTAATAAAATCGTAGATACTTTCCAATAGACTAGCTACACGATAGGTACTCTGCCTTAGGTTCTGGCTGATTAAGTGACACCATAGACTAAATGTGACAATTAGTTAATTCACAGTCCTTAATTATTCATAATCAACATAGGGTAAAATAACACCTATTTAGCACGTCGGTCGGAAACCGCATCAGATTTTTGGCGCCGTTGCCGGGGAAATATCATAATGAATTTAGGATTCCTGATCAAAATTCTAGATACTTATGATAGGTAGCGGTAGTAACCTAGACCTTAGACCTAACACTTGTTTTATGCTAGTTAGACAATCAGTTTCCGAAATATAGGATTATCATAACTAATTAATTTTAGATGTTATCTAGAATTAAGACACTTAGGATAATCAAATTTTAGAAAATTATTCTAAAACCGTATTGAGGAAATTTAATTGCTTTCGAAATATAAAAAAAAAAAAAATGTTAAAAATTTAAAATCCAAAAAGAATGTTTTTCTTGCTCAATGGTAAGTTGTTTTTTCCCTATCTCTTGTTCTTTCTTAGTTGTTTTCTTAGTTGTACATTTGTTGCTTTTTCGAAAAAATAAAAATGGAAATGAGGATAGAATATTTTTCTGAGTTGTCAATTTTTGGCTAAGGTTTTAATCTGGAAGAAATCTCATTGTGGAGTTTTCTTAGGTCATGCTTAGTCTATTAGACAGAATCCTGAAATAAAATTTTCTTTAATAGACAGACCTCTGAGTATTCTAATGAGAAAGGATGTTCCTTTTGTTTGATGATAAATGCATGAGATTGTTTAAACCGAAAGGAATTAATGCACCCATTATGACATCACCTAATTAAAATCTGCTTTTTGAATGAATATGTGATGTAATGATGTAGTACGAATTGTTTTAGGACAAAAACATTCATGCATGATAAATTCCGATCTTATCTAGTCTTGTCTAAAAACAATAGGTTACACCGATCACTCTATTTCGAATCTTTTTCCTTTCTTCCTTTGAACATAATTACATCATAGTAGTCGTGGAACACTTTTCGAAAATAGCCTGAACCACAGGCATTACCTACTAATGATGTTAAAGTCATGTGCAGATTCTAGTTGTTTTCCAGATTCAGAGTGCCAATGTTTTAGGAAGAAATGTTCAGCCTGTGTATCAAATCTGTGAAGTTTGCTAAGTACCACACTTTAGCAGGGATTGCTATGGGAATGACTGACCATTCCAAAAGAGGTAGGAGTAGGTTACTGCAGAATGCTGCTCCAATGGGAAACGCATACAATCCCAACTAGAGGAATCGTACGGGATTTAGCTGAGGAGTAATTCGGAAGCTGGAAACTTTCAGAAGACACCACCACAGCAAAACCCACACTCGCAGAATCAATAGATGAGATACTGGCAACAATTAAAGCCAGATCAGTGCAAGCAAGTGATCTACCAAGAGGTAACGAACGGTCGCAGATATAGAGGAATTTGGCATTGTGTCGGGAGCATAGCAATGGAGGAGCTTGCATTCCCTGCATACCAATCAGCTGTGAGAAACTTCCTCGAGGAAGTCTCAAATACTTGGGCCCAGATCTACACAACTGGAGCCCCCTACCACCACAGCTTCGCCAAAACTTCAGGTATTTTCTTCCATTCGAGACTTGCATGCAATACCTTTACTAACATTGGCAGGTAGGCACACCAATCCAAAGAAGTCTCATTCCTAGACACGTTCCTTCTGGACACGTTGCTACGATTACGAGAAACTTTGTAGATGATTCGAGGAAACAGTCCTTGGGGCTTGAGTCATTCATCAAATGGATATGCCACTACCTAGAGCTCGACAATGAAGGATCGGAGCTGGCGTCATCCGTTCCAATATCTAGAGCTTGCAGAGTCAAGAACACCTCAACAATAGCACATGGCTAAGGTGAAGAGCCAATTGACAGATCAGAGAAGACCCTTCTGCTCGCGACATGGAGGGAGTTTTTCTAGCCCTCATATTCCTTTACTTTTATCTTATTTTTGTTTTGTGTTCTGTTTTGCTATCCTTCTTGTTTGTTTTCTCTCTTACCCTTAGTTAGTCGAATAAGTGTGGGGTAAGAGTTCTTTGTTTTGTTCTTGAGTTCTTTGTTTTGTTTTTGTTCTTATTTTCAAATAAGTGTGGGGTAGTTTAGCTATGCATGAACACTGAGGACAGTGCCAGACTTAAGTGTGGGGTAGCAGTGCACGGTGCACTGTAGCAGTTTGAAGCAATTTGCAAAATTTTTCGCATGCTTTTGCTTGTTTTCCCTGTATTTTCACACCCTTCCAAAATTTTTCAAAATTTTTCCGTCTTTCAGACTTCTAAATGCAGTATGCTTGGTTAAACAAATTGCTTATGTCTATGATATGTAGGTAGTATGTTATGGTTAGTAGGAGATAGTCGATAGCTATCTTGGACTAATTGATTAGGAATAGGGAATTCCTGATAACTGAGCACAACCTTGTCTGGATTAGAGACCTCAACCAATTGCCATTCGAGACTTCCACTAGATAAAATTAGACCAGTTGTGGATATATTGGCAGTTAGAATGACTAGATGAGACTCTGAGCTAAAAGTGAAAAGAACTTAAGGAAGTTAATTACAATAGGGTAGTTTGCCAGCGGCCTTCGCTACTCGAGCACCACTCCTTCGGGGAATTTAAAGCCTGATGCCCTAAGGTCGTGTAGATCTGGGAGTCATCGGAGTGGGACTCGCTACATGGGTAGTTGAAGTTGACGTGTTCTAAGCAAACTCGAAATACCCTGAATCTATAAAGAAAATAACTAAGTGCTAAAACATTAAAAATCTGATCACCAAAGCTCAGAACTCAGAAAGTTATCTGTTGTCAGTATGTCTAGCGATAGGTCGAAGTATTATCTGGTAGCAGTTAAGATAAGAGTTCATTGTGTTGACTATCTGGTCTAGACTAGTACACACACTACACATCAGAAAGACCCTGTGACTAAAAAAAAGTCCAACCAAGTTGTTGATTTATTTTCTGCCTGATCATAACAAACTACTAGAGACATGTGAGACCTTGTCATAGCAACCTAACCAATCAGACCTGTGTTAAGAATTGTCTGAAGAATTTTTGGAATAAAAACATGATTAGGAATTTAAGTGACTGCACTACGGTTTAAAATCACTAACTCCATGTAGACTTTGCTTGAGGACAAGCAAAAAGCTAAGTGTGGGGTTATCTGATACGCTAAAATCGTATCACATTTTTAGCATGTTTTTATGTATGTTTTAATGTGAAATTGAGAGTAAATTGACATTAATTGTTTACTATTTACTTGATTTCACGGTTTTTATGATTTTGGAAGTGTCAGGTGAAAAGTAGACGAAAACAGCAAATTCTGGGGCAAAAACGCAATTTTTGGAAATGTTGACCCGGTCAAAGGTCCGGGACGGGCGTCCCGAACCCGGGACGGGCGTCCTGAACTGGGACGGGCGTCCCGAACCTGGTCAACGAATCAGGACGGGCGTCCCGAGCCGCCAGAAGCTGTCCCACATCGAATTTTTCAGAATTTTTCACTCCGGGAAGCTGCTATAAATACCCCAGGCCTCCAGCAGTTGAATTCATCCCTCTCCACTCGATCTGAGTCATTAAGTGGTTTCCAGTGTACAGTTCTCTAGTCCACAACTCACTCAGAGACTCGGATCTCAGTTTTCTTTCTTATTAGTGTTTGTTTTAGTTTCTGAGAAATAGTCTCAGATCTTAGGCTTCTATAGATAGGTTCGTTTCTGGTATTCCTAGAATACCCGGGATTTCGTTAGGAGATCCTAAGAGGGCTCGAGGCGTTCGAAGAGTCAGTCCACAGGGCTGGGCTTAAGCCGGGTTGTTAAGTAAAGCCCAGCTACTAGGCTGAGGAAGCGTCCTCCGAAGGTTCTGACGAGCAGAGTCGGGTCAAGCAATAAGGCATATACAGCAGTACGCTCCATCGGCGAGACTTCGTAAAGGGTGAATTCTTTATGGCATCGGTCCCCCTGTCCCTCTCTTATATGTTGTTATTGTGTTTGTCCAAATACTGATTGGAATATAGATTATGTTTTTATGAATATTTGTGATATACGTTGAAGTGAAGTTATTATGTTTTTCTAGAAATGGCCACCTGCTTAAATATCCATTATGTCTGCATGTCTATTGCCGTTCTTTTAAACTGAAATTAGGGTTATAGACAATTCCTAACCACGGTCTATTCATAACCTGTTTAGTTTAACAGACATCAATTAGTATTGGTGTCTGCCATACTAGATAAAATAATCTGCGGAACACCCTGTTGGTTGAAAGTAGTCTAGGTAGGCTGAGTTGAGTATTATGCCGGCGGTTATGAGA
This sequence comes from Asclepias syriaca, assembly GCA_027405835.1. Classification (NCBI taxonomy): domain Eukaryota; kingdom Viridiplantae; phylum Streptophyta; class Magnoliopsida; order Gentianales; family Apocynaceae; genus Asclepias; species Asclepias syriaca. The sequence goes on from JAPHNG010000458.1 coordinate 7,637, forward strand.
CGAGCAGTATGATCCCCAAAGTGACATAGGGCGGTCATTGCTGACTTTAGTCCGAGCCGTGAGTAGGGCCGTTACCCTTAACGATGGGGCGGTAGCGTAGAAACTCAGATGTGGTAACCTTTAGACACAGAACATAGTTGCAATCCAGGCCAAGACATGTCTAAAATACTCGAATATAGGTCAATCAATGTATAGTAACAGTATAACATAGAATCAGAACTCATCTTTAAAACACTTTTAGGATTAATTGGACTTGAACCTAGTGGAGAATGGATCACCCTCTCATCAAAGTATTTGATGAAGATTGCATAACTGGATCATAAGATAGGAGTTAGGATAAAAGGCTAGTTACTACTAAGCCGTTGCCACTTCCCTGGGAGTACGATAATTATTTAATAAAATCGTAGATACTTTCCAATAGACTAGCTACACGATAGGTACTCTGCCTTAGGTTCTGGCTGATTAAGTGACACCATAGACTAAATGTGACAATTAGTTAATTCACAGTCCTTAATTATTCATAATCAACATAGGGTAAAATAACACCTATTTAGCACGTCGGTCGAAAACCGCATCACTAAAACAAACACTAATAAGAAAGAAAACTGAGATCCGAGTCTCTAAGTGAGTTGTGTACTGGAAAATTGTACACTGGAAACCACTTAATGACTCAGATCGAGTGGAGAGGGATGAATTCAACTGCTGGAGGCCTGGGGTATTTATAGCAGCTTCCCGGAGTGAAAATCTCTGAAAAAATTCGATGTGGGACAGCTTCTGGCGGCTCGGGACGCCCGTCCTGATTCGTTGACCAGGTTCGGGACGCCCGTCCTGGCGGTTTGACTGGGTCGGGACGCCCGTCCCGGGTTCGGGACGCCCGTCCTGGACCTTTGACCGGGTCAACATTTCCAAAAATTGCGTTTTTGCCCCAGAATTTGCTGTTTTCGTCTACTTTTCACCTGACACTTCCAAAATCATAAAAACCGTGAAATCAAGTAAATAGTAAACAATTAATGTCAATTTACTCTCAATTTCACATTAAAACATATATAAAAACATGCTAAAAATGTGGTACGATTTTCGCGTATCAGTGTGGTTCCTGCAGTACTGAATTTGTCCAGAAATATTTTCTCTAAGGTATGACATGAGTCGATAGTGCTTGCTTTTAGAGATGTGAACCAGGTCAGAGCTTTGTCGGATAGTGTGCTTGGGAATGCTTTGCATAAGATGGCTTCGTCATTTGTGACTAACCCCATGGCTGATTAGTAGCGGCACACGTGTTCTAGGGGTCGGGATAACCCCGAGTATAGGACGAATTGTGGGATTTTGAGGCTTGGATCGGGGGAGACATTTTGGATCCACTTGGTGAAAGGTCCCAGTTCGATCGATCAGAATTTATGAACTTTGGTGGGGTTCTTTCCTTTCTCCAGACTATATTCGGGGGAACGCTTTCTGGCCCCTCTTTTATGAACAGGTTTTGAGGAATGATGACTTTCCCCTACTTCGCTAACCGCCTGCTTTCTGCCAGTCCGTGTTTCACGCCTCTCATCTTTTTTGGTGGATGTTTGTGTTCGTGGTGGAAGTTCCGAGGGATCTCCGAAAAATCTTGGAGGGGGTAGATCCGCGTCGGCCTTCCTGAATTTAGCCCTCAACTTTAGCCATTGTCGTGAAAGCTGTTGATCTTGTTTCAATTGTTCATTTTCTCTTTGCAACCGCTACAACTCTTTCTCCGTTTCCTCAATTCTTTTAGAGTTGAGTTGTTCTCTCAGATCTTGAGAACGTCGGGAAGTTTCTGGTTGTGGTCCCAATCTTTCCGAGACGGGACGGCGACTGGAACTAGGTGAGGACGAAGAATGTGATATTCTTGTCCCAGTTCCTCGGAATGATGATTGTGGGACAGTGCGTCCTTCTCCTGAATGTCTGGACATTTTTTTATTTGTGAAGGAAAGCTGAATATTCTGGTTGATGAATTCCCGACAACGGAACCAAACTGATTCTGCAAATATCTGTCGAGGGTAAAAAAGTAAATTAAAGGGTCGGGAATTCAGGAAACGTTTGGATGGATTCGTCTGTAGGAGACTTTGAATCGGTCAAAGTCAATGGAACAGGTACTTCGGGTAGTGGCCCCTTGACGAGCTATAATTCTGAGAGCTATACTTCGCGATGTAGAGCCACGTACTTTGCTGAGCCTCCAATAGCGAGTACCTACAAAACAAATAAGTTCGATGGAGAGTTTGTTCCCCGTGAACTCTCGATGCTTAAGTCAATAGAGTGTTTGTGTGTATTTTTGGATATTTGGAACATTTTTTTACCTTTTGTTCAGATCTCTCTTTTATAGGAGTTTGTCTGATGGTGTCTCGTCTGTTCATAAGTTTCCTGTTGGAGCTTTGGGCCGTTTTGACCATTGTAGACAACGGGCTATAAATGTGGCCTTTATAAAGAGGTAACGTCTGCTCTTTATGAGGCCCATTAATTTGAACTTATGACGTCAGGTGAGATCAGGGGCAGTTAAGGCATGATAAAATTACTGTTCTGCCCCTGAGGTATATATATATATAACTTTTTTTGTTGAGTATGTGAGTCTGATAATTCATTATGCTAGGGTGTATTTTGAATAATATTGCTCCACGACTTAAGGATGACAAATATTCAATTTATACAACATAAATTTCATCTTTTGTTATATTATTTCATCATATAATAATATTATTCTTGTGTGTTTAATTATATGTGATTGTTATTATACTAATTGCATCCATAATAAATTCTGGACAAATATTCTAACATACCTAAAATATAATAAATAATATTGCTGCTAAATCTAGTGAAAATTTAATTTTTAGAAGAAAAAAAACCAAATTAACATGTCTAAAAAACTTTGAACTCCACTTAGGAAAGTATAAGAAATCAATTAATACTTACAATAATAATAAAAGCTTCAATAAAAAAAATTATCTCAAACCCTAAAATCAAATACAGGGTCTAGAATATTTTGGACTACCGTTTGTATTTTCAATGACTAATTAGTAAAACTGTACAATTATTTTAGACATAAACCTAACTATCCAACCTTAATTATTACAAAAAGTGATTGTTGGAAATTTAGTTGCCCAAAACTATGAGATGTAAGAAGATGTATCTTTCCACCTATGGCAACTTCTTCAAACAAAAGATGATATATATATATATCTTTCCACCTATATAAATATATGCCGTCGTCTTCAAACTTATCCATGAAAAAGTTGATGCAACATTTATCAAGATTCAACCTCTATATAGTCTCAAAATATTTTATATAAATAGAATAAGATAAAGTTTTCAAATAAAAAAAAATTTGAGACTTTTTTTTTAATATATTACTGCACTTTTAAGTGTCTAAATATTTATTTTAAAAACCCTATATACATAATTAAAATTTTGAAGTTTAAATCACTTTAATAAATGTCTCGATATCCTATTTTTTGTGGTATGATTTCAACAACAATGAAGTAGCTTATTGTATATGCAAACTTTCTATTCAATCATACATGAATTAAATGTGCCTCCAACCAAAGAAGCTTGACAAATTTTATTCATTGATATAAGATGCATTAATATATATATATATATATATATATATATTTTTTTTTTTTTTTATTTATTTATTTATTTATTTATTTGGTTTCAATTTATCTTTTTTCCCATTTTTTTTTAAATAAATAAATTAGAGCCATATATATAGTTACAATTTTTTTAAAGAAACAAATAAATAAATATACAAATATGATTTCATCTTCTCGCTGCTTGATATTAGCCAAGTCTCCTCTCGTTTTTGGTATGGTTCATGCAGTACTGAATTTGTCCAGAAATATTTTCTCTAAGGTATGCCATGAGTCGATAGTGCCTGCTTTTAGAGATGTGAACCAGGTCAGAGCTTTGTCGGATAGTGTGCTTGGGAATGCTTTGCATAAGATGGCTTCGTCATTTATGACTAGCCCCATGACCGATTTGTAGCGGCACAAGTGTTCGAGGGGTCGGGATAACCCCGAGTAGGCGACGAATTGTGGGATTTTGAGGCTTGGATCGGAGGAGACATTTTGGGTCCACTTGGTGAAAGGTCCCAGTTCAATCGACCAGAATTTATGAACTTTGGTGGGGTTCTTTCCTTTCTCCAGACTATATTCAGGGGAACGCTTTCTGGCCCCTCTTTTATGAACAGGTTTCGAGGAATGATGACTTTCCCCTACTTCGCTAACCGCCTGATTTCTGCCAGTCCGTGTTCCACACCTCTCATCTTTTTTGGTAGCTGTTTGTGTTCGTTGTGGAAGTTTCGAGGGATCTCCGAAAAATCTTGGAGGGGGTAGATCCGCGTCGGCCTTCCTGAATTCAGCCCTCAACTTTAGCCATTGTCGTGAAAGCTCTTCATCCTGTTTCAATTGTTCATTTTCTCTTTGCAACTGCTGCAACTCTTTCTCCGTTTCCTCAATTCTTTTAGAGTTGAACGTCGGGAAGTTTCTGGTTGTGGTCCCAATCTTTCTGGGACGGGACAGCGACTGGAACTAGGTGAGGACGAAGAATGTGATATTCTTGTCCCAGTTCCTCGGAATGATGATTGTCGAACAGTGCATCCTTCTCCTGAATGTCTGGACAGTTTTTGTTTTGTGAACGAAAGATGAATATTCTGGTTGATGAATTCCCGGTAACGGAACCAAACTGATTCTGCAAAAATCTGTCGAGGGTAAAAAAGAAAATTAAAAGGCCGGGAATTCAGGAAACGTTTGGATGGATTCGTCTGTAGGAGACTTTGAATCGGTCAAAGTCAATGGAACGGTTACTTCGGGTAGTGGCCCCTTGACGAGCTATAATTCCGAGAGCTATACTTCGCGATGTAGAGCCACGTACTTTGCTGAGCCTCCAATAACCAGTACCTACAAAACAAATAAGTTCGATGGGGAGTTTGTTTCCCGTGAACTCTCCGCTGCTTAAGTCAATAGAGTGTTTGCGGGTATTTTTGGATATTTGGAACCTTTTTTTACCTTTTGTTCAGATCTCTCTTTTATAAGAGTTTGTCTGATGGTGTCTCGTCTGTTCATAAGTTTCATGTTGGAGCTTTGGGCCGTTTTGACCGTTGTAGACAATGGGCTTTAAATGTGGCCTTTATAAAGAGGTAACATCTGCACTTTATGAGGTCCATTAATTTGAACTTATGACGTCACGAGAGATCAGGGGCAGTTAAGGCGTGATAAAATTATTGTTCTGCCCCTAAGGTATATATATATATAACTTTTTTGTTGAGTATGTGAGTCTGATAATTCATTATGCTAAGGTGTATTTTGAATAATATTGCTCCACGACTTAAGGATGACAAATATTCAATTTATACAACATAAATTTCATCTTTTGTTATATTATTTCTGTCATATAATAATATTATTCTTGTGTGTTTAATTATATGTGATTGTTATTATACTAATTCCATCCATAATAAATTCTGGACAAATATTCTAATATACCAAAAATATAATAAATAATATTGCTGCTAAATCTAGTGAAAATTTAATT
>JAPHNG010000460.1:0-13990 GCA_027405835.1 Asclepias syriaca
ATTCAAAACATTAGCTCAATATTTAATAAAAATATAAGAGAATTAAAGATACTAATTTTAATAATTTACCACTTATCAATAATCCTTAATTTATATTAATTAAACCTTGACCTAAATGAAAAAATAGAAATAAATTCAAAGAGGTGACCCCGACATAATGACAATTATAACTTTTAATTACAAATATTAATTATTTTATTTAATCCAAATATTATTTAAATTTTATATTTATCACTCTCTCAAAAGATAAAATATTTAAATAAATTAATTTAATAATATATCAAAAAAGAATTAGGATCCCTTCAACCTATAAATAACTCCATAGTAAAAAAACAGGGGTTTTGATAGTCTATTGTCGTTCTGAGAGCCCTTAAAAAAAAAAAAAAACCTTCTTATCAAACAACATCAGTGACTATATTAATTTTGTTCTGCTCACTGCATTCTAGAAGTAAACACCATTACCCTCTATCTTTATGCGAGTACATTTTTTAACGTATTGCATTTGTATCTTTGCATAAATTTACCTAGAAATTTACTACCCACGCCCAAATGCATCCAATTTTTTGTCTGGGATAGTGTGGATCCCGAGTGAATAATTGTTACAGTATCTTGAAGAAAATAAAATGTATATGGAAATTGATAGTACCAGATTAAAGTTGAATCATCTATTTTCTATTAAGGCCTCGAAAAGATTTCAAGGAAAAAAAAAAGGGACTTCTTTGTTTCTAAAAAATAATAATAGCGGATAATGAGGCTTCAAAACCTCTGGGTTATTGCTAAGTAGAAGCAAAATAGACATTCATAAACTTATAAATTTGGCTAAGAGAGAATTGGGCCAGTGGAGGCCTCAGGGCCACTTTTTTAGATTTGTTTCTACAATCAACGAGACCACCAAAACCTTGCAATTCTAAATGCATCAAAACGACGATGTTTAAAGAAATTATTTCTTCTCCAAAATCCGACTTTGACTCTTCGCCTTTTAATTCTGTCATTCCCTTTCCCACTCCGGTCGCCGCCGCCGGCGGCTTAGTCGAAAACCATCTTACTACTGCATCTTCTATACCTCAAAATTCATTCTTAACCTTTCGCAAATTAATTGGCCGAAGTTGGAGTTTTTCACAGGCACTTTCGTATCCTATAGCTTGTTCAGGTTAACTATATATATATATAATATATATATATATAATATATATATATATAATATATATATATATACTTTTTTTTTAGGTTAATTACTTGTCAATTTTTATTTTTTATTTTAAAGAAACCTGGCTTTACGATTTACTTTGTTGTTCCTCTCATGGTTTAACACTTTTGTAATGGCTTTTTCTTGTAATTTACAGTAGCGGGTCTAATGCCCTCTAGGAAGGTTTTTTTTTTTGGTTGTTGTTACTGTTTTTCAAGCTTTTTTTATTTTTTATTCTTCTTCTGCGAATTGTAGGAATCAGATATTTCTTCACTTTAATGATTTCCTTTGGTGCTATTATGATGGTGGATTGTGATGATTTTCAATATTTAATTTAATTTTCTGTTTTCTTATTTAATTATGTGAACAAAAAAATCTTCTAGGCCGTGGAGGTTCTGTAATACCTCCTTTTTTTTTCTTTTTAAAATAAAAAATACTTCCTTTTATCGCTGTTGAATGATGAAATTTAATGTTTTAGAGAAAGATGCTACTAGATATCATTTTCATGATCCTGGTGCATGGAAAACTCCTAAGTTTTCACAACTTGATTTTAGTTACAGTGATATACTGTGTTATCACAATATTTGATAACAAGAAGTATTATACATAAGATAACCTAGCACTATGAAAGATAGATACGAGAATATGTCGTGCTACCATATAATTAACAAAACTAATCAAAGGCAAATAGTATAGCTCCATGAGCATACTCATATATGAATACTCTTTTATTTATTCATTTTATTGATCCCATCACTTTTTGACCCTTGCTTATAGCTTAACTTTGTTTATAAAATGAATCATGCAATTGTACAAACTTATCACAATATTTGAATAAATCATTGTATTCTTTTGAAGCCATAGATTCTGCTCAATTTGTTTCCCTGCATGAACAGTTGCTCATTTTGCATTCTGCAGCATCTTTACCGGCGTGGTTTCCACGTTTGGAAACAGTATCTTGACAACTGCATTATTGATTGGATGATATTGATCTAAATCTTTGTCATTATTGCTTTAGCTATACTTTTCTACTCAATTCAGTAGTTCTGGATGTTCTGTCAATAATTGGTGCATGAATGCACTGTTGAATTGTATGTATTAGAAAAATCATGTGCAACTCTAACCTGAAATGACATCAGCCTTGAGTTTTGAGTCAGAAGATTATCCTATTCTTGTCTTTACGAGGAGGTTGTTAGTAACCTCATGATTATCTTTTCTTGTTATGGTATCTTGCATCCTTGTTATGGAATATGACATAAGAACATTCTTTAACTTGTAAGTATATGTTTCTGTGTACCATAAAATTAGGCTTTCAAATTCTTTATTGTGATTGGCTTTGTTATTTATGTAAAATTCCATCACCAAGAAGTGTTCTAGTATTCAATAATTTTTGACTGATGATTTACGACCTAGATGGTATTATACTTGCATGTAATGTTAGATATCCACCAGAATTGTCTTGAAATTTAGAAAATATGCAAACTACTGAATTCTATTAACTGGTGGGATGATTTAATAAATTTTTAACCAGGATAAATTAAGATTTAAGGCTATTTTCCATTAACATGTTTCATGCACCCCTCCTCCTGGACAGTTATGCTAACAGCAACTATTTCAGATCCTTCTGTGGAAAAGAAAACATAGTTTGAACATTGAATTCTTTCATGAGGTTATGTTTGTATGTTTCATAAATATCTTAATTAGTTTATATTTATATTTTTAACTTGTATGGAGATAGAAGAAAACACTGAATCAATTTCTTCCTTAGATGAATCAAGAAATTGATTGCCCACAAATACACCTTTAGACTAGGTGTGATGGAAATTTGGTACTGGAAATCTGCTTATGTTCCAGGACAAACACCCGCCAGATGCAAGTTGGCTTGCTGGTTTAATACTTAGGAAAACATTGGAAATTTTGTATCTATTTGATAGATAACTTTTTGCTCATCTTTGGTTGCTACTACTGCGGTGGTAATGTATAGTTAGTCCACTTGTACTCTTTGATGCTACAGTGGTAGCATCTGTATATCCTTTTAGTATTAATACAATACCCCATTTAAGGGGAAAAAATAAAAGAAAAGAAAAGTAGCTGATGTAGGAATAGATGAATTGATATCTGGAATTTCTCCTTCTTATTCATGCAAAAAAGAAAAAAGAAAAATCAACAGATTCATGTATGTTTTATTTTCCAAAATACTGCTTGTACTCATCTTCTTAGATTTCATTTATTTATTTCCTTTTTGAATTATTCAACAATTGGATTTTTGCAGTTCATTCTATAAGCATCACTTTCTTTTCCTTCCTCTATTAGTCATTTGTGATAGCTATATTTACATTGTTTTTTCTATTTATGTAGATAGCAATCAGAAGCTTGCACATTCTTTTCCTAGTCCTGTAGTTGAATTATAAAAAGATGGAAGATTTGGATAGTCAGAAAATACGAAATATATGCATTCTTGCTCATGTGGATCATGGCAAAACTACATTAGCAGATCACCTCATTGCTTCTTATGGAGGTGGGGTGCTACACCCGAAGCAAGCAGGAAGACTTAGGTATATGGATTATTTGGATGAGGAACAGAGGAGGGCAATAACCATGAAAAGTTCATCTATATCTCTTCAGTACAAAGACCATTCTATAAATCTTATAGATTCTCCTGGCCATATGGATTTTTGTAGTGAGGTATCTACTGCAGCCAGGTTAAGTGATGGGGCACTGGTTTTGGTGGATGCTGTTGAGGGAGTTCATATTCAGACACATGCAGTTCTTCGACAAGCTTGGATTGAGAAACTAACTCCATGCTTGGTTCTGAATAAGATCGACAGGTTAATATGTGAATTAAAGTTGAGTCCCATGGAGGCCTATAATAGGTTACTGAGGATTGTTCATGAAGTAAATGGAATAGTGAGTGCATTTAAGTCTGAAAAGTATTTATCAGATGTTGATTCACTGCTGTCAGCCCCTGCTGGTGATCTGGCTGATATTAATTATGAGTTTCTTGAGGATGATGAGGAAGATACTTTTCAACCACAAAAAGGAAACGTTGTATTTGGTTGTGCACTTGATGGATGGGGATTCAGCGTTTCAACTTTTGCTGAGTTTTATGCTTCCAAATTTGGAGCAAGTGCTGTTAATTTGCAAAAAGCTTTGTGGGGACCTTATTATTTGAACAAGGACAACAAGATTCAGAAGAAGGAATCAATGCTGGACCTAAGGTGAGGCCTATGTTTGTGCAGTTTGTGCTTGGGACACTTTGGCAAGTTTACCAGGCTGCTCTGGAAGATGGGGATAGGGCAATCCTTGAGAAAGTTATCAAGTCTTTCAATTTGTCAGTTCCTGCTCGTGAACTGCAGAACAAGGATGCAAAAGCTGTACTTCAAGCTGTAATGAGCAGGTGGCTTCCCATGTCTGATGCAATATTGTCTATGGTGGTTAAGCATGTTCCGGATCCTATTTCTGCTCAGTCTTTTAGAATATCTCGCTTGCTTCCTAAACGAGAACTGTCAGAAAATGCTGGTCACTCTGATGTGCTTGCTGAGGCAGAGCGAGTGAGAAAAGCTGTTGAGGATTGTGACTGCAGTCCTAATGCGCCATGTGTTGCTTTTGTATCTAAGATGTTTGCAGTACCATCAAAAATGCTTCCTCGAGGAGAGGTTCTTAACTACTCTGCTGAAGATATTGGTGAATCAGAAGAATGCTTTCTTGCATTTGCAAGGGTCTTTAGTGGAGTTCTGCACTCAGGACAGAGGGTTTTTGTGCTTTCAGCATTATATGATCCTTCAAAACCAGAATTGATGCAGAAGCATGTTCAGGAAGCTGAGCTACAGTCTTTGTATCTGATGATGGGTCAAGGGTTGAGACCTGTTGCCTCTGCAAAGGCAGGAAATGTTGTGGCTATTAGAGGGCTTGGTCAGAATATATTAAAGAGTGCAACTCTCTCATCCACAAGAAACTGCTGGCCTTTTTCAAGTATGGTTTTCCAAGTGTCACCAACTTTAAAGGTTGCAATTGAGCCTTCAGATCCTGCTGATATGGGGGCACTTATGACAGGCTTGAGGCTTTTGAACCGTGCTGACCCATTTGTTGAGGTTGCTGTTTCTTCTAGAGGGGCATGTTCTTTCTGCTGCAGGTGAGGTTCATCTTGAGAGATGCATCAAAGATCTGAAAGAAAGATTTGCAAAAGTAAGCTTGGAAGTATCTCCTCCTCTTGTATCATATAGAGAAACAATTGAAGGTGAGATGAGTAATCCATTAGAAAATTTAAAGTTGCTGCGCAGTAGCTCTGAGATTGTTGAGAAAGTTACACCAAATGGGAGGTGTCACGTGAGAGTGCAAGTCATAAAGCTTCCCACAGCACTAACAAAGCTATTGGATGAAAGCTCTGATTTGCTTGGTGACATCATAGAGGGTAAATCAGGACAGGATTGTAAGAGCTTGGAAAGATTGAGAGGTAGCATTGTGGAAGATGCGGATCCTATTGAAGCATTAAAGAAGCGAATGATGGATGCTGTGGAAAGTGACTGCACATTTGGGGATTCTGAGGCAGAGAGAGACAAAGTTGAGAAATATAGAAGCTTGTGGCAGAAATTGTTCAAGAGGATGTGGGCGTTAGGACCTAGACAGGTTGGTCCAAATATTCTACTTCTTCCGGATCTTAAAGGAAAGAGTGAAGATGAGTCTGTTCTTGTCAGGGGATCTCCTTGTGTATCTGAAAGATTGGGTTTCTTGGAGGTCTCTTATCAGAATGGTACATCTAGTGCTACATCATTGTGCGGGGATCAAAGCTTGTTGAGGGAAGCAGAAAGTCTTGAAAGCAGTGTTCTCTCGGGATTTCAGTTAGCTACAGCAGCTGGTCCATTGTGTGATGAACCTATGTGGGGTTTGGCATTTGTAATTGAGGCCTCCATCTCCCCTGTGGTTGAGCAACCAAATGAAATAGATACTTCCATTCAAGTTCAACATGCAGAGAAATATGGGATTTTTCCTGGACAAGTTATGACGGCTGTCAAAGATGCCTGCAGAGCAGCATTACTTCAAAGAAAACCTCGGCTTGTAGAAGCAATGTACTTCTGCGAATTAAACACCCCAACAGAGCATCTAGGTTCCATGTATGCAGTGCTTTCTCGGAGGCGTGCTCGAGTTGTCAAGGAAGAAATGCAGGAAAGTTCTTCTTTATTTACAGTACATGCATATGTACCAGTTGCTGAAAGTTTCGGATTTGCTGATGAACTGAGAAGATGGACATCCGGTGCATCCAGCGCTTTACTTGTACTGAGTCACTGGGAAACACTTGAAGAGGACCCTTTCTTTGTTCCTAAAACAGAAGAGGAGAAAGAAGAGTTCGGGGACGGTTCAAGTGTGCTTCATAACACTGCAAGGAAACTAATAGATGCCGTGAGACGCAAAAAGGGTCTTCCTGTGGAAGAAAAAGTAGTTCAGCATGCAACAAAGCAAAGGACATTGGCTCGAAAGGTATAGAAAACTATTCTTGACTTTGTATTTCTGTAACCCCAACCCATACAAAAGGAGAGAGAGAATGCATGCACATGCATCCTTACTTTAATTTCTGTAATCGTTTTGAGAAACTTGTAATATTATCAATTTTGTGAGAGGAAGTAGCAGTTTTGACATGTAGGAATCATATTTAGATTCTTGTTTTTCTTGTTATTATGCGTTTTGAGAAATATACACGCACATCAATTGTTCTTACATATGTTTACAGGCACAGAGATTAGTAAAATTGAATCAGGTCTATTCTTGCTTAGTTTCAGTTTGACTTGGCTCTTATTATTTTTTCTATACATCTATATAATATAAGATTTATAGATATCAAAATTATTATTATTATTATTATTATTAAGAGGAATAATAATTTTGAGTATGAAATTTATTATTTTATAAATAAAATGAAAAACCTTGAACAATCATTTAAAATATATATTTAATTTTTTATATAAAAAAAAAATATTCTTTTGATTATAAGGTATCAGTGAGTTGGCATAAATTTTACTGACCTTTTGGAGTTATATCTTTCTTTAGGAAAAATCATAGTCACGTTTCAGAAAGGAAAATTTAAAACTTTTTTTAAATTATGATAAACATAAAATTCCCGAAAAATAGTCAAAAAGAAATATTTTTTCTCTTTTGTATAATTATCAAATCATATTGTTGGATGATTTTGTGGTAGATGTTAACAAATTCTATAAAACAAAATATAAGAATATTAAAAAGAAAAAAATTGTGATAAAAAAATAAAAATAAGGATAAATTATACTAGTAACACTTAAACTTTTCAAAAATTTAAATTTTATGTATTTATTTTTGTTTTGAATTAACACTTCAATTATTAAATATCACTTCAGCCCAAAATTTTCATAAAATTTTCATCCAATTTCTATGTGCATTTTCGTCTTTTTACAATTATACAATTATGATCATTTTTAAATTATTAAGATTTTATTTTTAGGGTAATTTTGTCTTTTTACTTAATTATTAAAAATCTAAGAAATATTTTATAATTACAAAGATTTGATCCACTAGAACAACCATAAATACATTATTTTATATAGAACTTAAACTTATGTTTTATATTACAATTACACAAATAATAAATACACATTTTATATAGCAATGACATTTTATATTTTAAGAATAATTGATGAGTTTGGTCCCAAACAAATTTAATTTTGGTAAGCGTAGTCCCAAATTTTTATTTTTTAATTTTTAAGGTCCCAAAATTTTTTAAGAGAATAATAAAGTCCTTTTTCACGAATTTTGTCAAAAACTCTAAAAATTTAACGATTTTTTTTGTCTTTAGTTAATTAAAGACAAAGATAAAAATGTCATATGTGAAAATAAAAAAATAAAAAAAAATAAATAAATTATTTTATATATATATATATATATATATTGAAAATGTCCTCCTATTTAAAATTTTAAAAATAAAAAATTTATGAGAATATGGATAATATCAAAAGTTCATCGTCAATCTTCTTCTTCTCCGGCTAATCTTCATTTTTTGTCCCCATGTCCACATTAATCTCATCTTCCTTTGAATTTACAACATTTTCAACCTGTTTCTTTTGTATACCATATTCTTGTTGTAATAATCATTCAATTTCTTCATCACTGACATACTCGATTATTCTTTCAACATTTCCCTATTTCTTTCTAATCTCAATCTCAACCTATTTCCCTTGTTTTTCAATCTCAATTTTATCAGCTAAATCAATGTTTTTTTCCTTTTTCCTCAAATCAATTTTTGCTTCTACTTCATTCGATAATGTTAAACTAACGTGTTTGTTCTCTATTAATGTTGATTGCATCAATATCATATTCTGTTTAAACTCATCAAATTCAAGAATGTTGAACCAATCTTTATCCATCTACAATACATATATAATTATTATTAGTTTATAAAATGTAAATTAAAGAACTTATAACACTTAAATTAACAACTAAAACTTTTTAATATGCTTAACACATATAGCGGGAGAAGAAGAAGATTGAGAAAGACTTTTGATATTCTCACTGATAGATTTTTTATTTTTAAAATTTTAAATAGGATGACATTTTTTTTTAAAAAAAAATGAAAATATTTTTAGAATAATTGGTGAGTTTGATCCCAAACAAATTTAGCTTTTGCAAGTTGAGTCCCAAAATATTTTTTTAACTTTTAAGGTCCCAAACCTTTTTTTTTAGAGAATAATAAGGTCCTTCTTGACGGATTCTGTCAAAATTTCTAAAATTTTAACGGTTTTTTTGTCTTTAGTTAATTAAAGATAAGGATAAAAAAGTCATTACATGTGAAAATAAATAAAAAAATATTTAAACAAGGAATAAAAATGTTCTCACATTTAAAATTTAAAAAATAAAAAATATATCAAAGGATATCAAAATCTTTCATCAATCTTCTTCTTTTCTACAAAATGTTTATCAGTTTTTGACATCTTTGAAGAAAGAAAAAAGAAAACAATAGAGAAGAATAAGAACGTCTTTGTAGAAAGAGAAAGAAAAACAAAAGAAGAGAAATTTTTATCCATTTTTGCTCCCACTTGAATTCGTTTCTTGTCGTCTAGAACAACTTTGATTTGTCAAACGAGTTTTAATGATTGAAGATTCACTGAGTATTTCAATATCACCATTGTCCTCTTTCTCTTGAAACAAAGTAACTTTATTTCTTTCCATTGGTTAAAATTTGAATTTCCTAAATCTATCTTTCTCATTTTTTTCTTTTTCTTTTCTTCAAAGATGTTAGAAAAGATAAAAATCTTGTGTCAGAAGAAGAAGAAGGAGATTAACCGAGAGAAGAAGAAGATTGACGACGACTTTTGATATTCTCACTATTTTGATAAATTTTTTATTTTTAAAATTTTAAATATGAGGACATTTTCAAAATAAAAATTAAAAAAATATGAGGACATTTTTATCTCTACGTTTAAAAATTTTTATTATTATTATTTTCTTTTTTTATTTTCACATGTAATGACTTTTTTTATCCTTGTCTTTAATTAACTAAAGACAAACAACTGTTAAAATTTTAGAAATTTTGACAGAATCCGTCAAGAAGGACCTTATTATTCTCTACAAAAAAAAAGTTTGGGACCTTAAATGTTAAAAAAAATATTTTGGGACCCAACTTGCCAAAGATAAATTTGTTTGGGATCAAACTCACCAATTATTCATATTTTTATCTCTTTGTTTAAATATTATTATTATTATTATTTTCACATATAATAACTTTTTATCATTATCTTTAATTAACTAAAGATAAAAACTGTTAAATTTTTAGGGTTATTGACAAATTCGTAAAAAGATCTTATTATTCTCTAAAAATATTTGAGACCTTAAAAGTCAAAAAACAATTTTGGGACTAAACTTGTCAAAGCTAAATTTGTTTGAAACCAAACTCACCGATAATTGTATATTTTAAATACAAATTATATTAAATATATACATTTTCAAAAAATATTATCAAATGACACAATTCAAACTTGTGGTTTTAGTTATTGTCACCTTCCTCAAACCTTGCACTAAAACTGTTTTTCAACTCTTCTGCTTCGAATTCATCGCACAACATGAATTTTGATGTGTTTTGTTTATAGAATATAATTGCTGACACTAATAATGTAACAATGTAACAATGTCATTGTAAAAAAACCTTGAAGTTCGTATTCTGCAACAGATTCAAAGTTGAATAAAAGCTTCAATTCAAGGTTTGAAGAAGGGGGTGTCTATGAATACATGTGGTTTAAATTGTGTTGTTTGAATAATATTTTTTAAGAATATTTATATTTAATATAATTTCTAAATAAAATAAATTTATGTATTTTTTCAAATGGTAAATGATTACTTATTGTTTATATGGTTGTAGTTTGAATATAAGGTTCACATATATAATTAAGTTAAATTTATTTTGGCATTGTCTAATATTCTACAAAAAATATAAGTTTCATATAAATTAACATGGTCATTGTTGCTTCAGTGGATAAACATAATTCATTTGTGTAGTTGAGGGATCAAATCTCTTTAATTTAAGAAGATTTTTCATATTTTTTTTATAATGATGTGAAAAGACAAAATTACCCATAAAAATAAAACTTAATTTTAAAATATTCATAATTTAAAAAGACGAAAATGCTCCTATGATTTAGATGGAAAATAAAGTCTGACTGAAATTTTGGACGGAAGGGCAAAGGATGTGTTATTTTATAGTTTAAATGTCAGTTCAAAGCAAAAAAAATACAGGTTCAGATTTTTTTTTTATAATGTGAAAAGACAAAATTACCCGAAAAATAAAACTTTAATAATTTAAAAATATTCATAATTTAAAAAGACGAAAATACCCATATGAGTTAGATGGAAAATGAAGTTTGACGGAAATTTTGAACGGAAGGGCAAAGATGTATTATTTTATAGTTTAAGTGTCAGTTGAAAGTAAAAATAAATACAAGTGTAAAAGTTAAATTTTTAAAAATTTAAGTATTAGTAAGATAATTTAACCTAACAAAATAATAAAAAAAAGCATTTACTGTTTAAATCTCTATACTATAAATAAAGACAATTATCTTTACATTTTTATAAGAGAGAAAATACAATTAAAAAATAAATTAAAAAAAAACAAGAAGAGATGCTAAATACTGTTATATTTTTTTGGGGATGCTAAATACTGTTTATATTTTCTTTGGTTCTCCTCTCAAGTAATTATTTTTTAAAAGAGTAAATTATCTTACTAACACTTGAACTTTTCAAAGTAAATTATTTTTTAAAAAGAGTAAATTATCTACTAACACTTGAACTTTTCAAAAATTTAGATTTTGCACATGTATTTATTTTTGCTTTGAACTGACACTTAAATTATAAAATATCACCTCATTTGCCATTCCGTTCAAAATTTCCGTTAGATTTCATTTTTCATCCAATTCTTAGGGGCATTTTCGTCTTTTAAAATAATTAATATTTTAAAATTATTAAGGTTTTATTTTTAGGGATAATTTTGTCTTTTCATAAAATTTTAAAAAATCTTCCTAAATTGGAGGGATTCGATCCTCAACCACACAAATGATAAAATTATATTAACCCACTGAAGCAATTATTAACATGTTAATTTATATGAAACTTATATTTTATATTGCATACTAGATGATGCCAAAATAAATTTAATATAATTATTTGTGAATCCCTAGATTTGAACCACAACCGTATAAACAATAAATAGCATTTACCATTTGGACAAATACAAAAATTTATATTATTTGAAAATTATATAAATATAAATATTCTGAAAAAATTATCCAAACAACACAATTTAAACCATTGTCTTGGTAGTCATTCCCTTCCTCAAACCTTAAATTTATTTTTTTTTTAATTTTGAATTCGTTACAATGGCATTATTACATTATTAGTGTCACCAATGACATTGTATAAAAAAATATCTCGAAATTCATGTTTTGCGACGAATTTAAAACAAAAGAGTTAAAAAAGAACTTCAGTACAAGCTTTGAGAAACGTGACAATAATACTTGTGGTTTGATTGTGTCATTTGATAATATTTTTTTAGAATGTTTATATTTAATATAATTTATATTTAAAATATAGAATATAATCGCAATATAAAATGCGTATTTATTATTTTTGTAATTACAATATAAAATATATTAAATATAAACATTCTAAAAAAATATTATCAAATGACACAATTCAATATAGTTTATTTAGGGCGTGTGATTGTAAGATCAAATCCCTCAGATTACAAAAAAAATATTTTTAGATTTTTAATAAGAAAGTGAAATGACAAAATTACTCTTGAAAATAAAACCCTAATAATTAAAAAATGTTCATAATTGTAAAAAGGCGAAAATGCCCCTAAGAATTGACAAAATTACACTTGAAAATAAAACTTTAATAATTAAAAAATACTCATAATTGTAAAAAGATGAAAATACCTCTAAGAATTGGATAGAAAATGAAGTCTGGCAAAAGATGTGATATTTTATAGTTTTAAATGTCAGTTCAAAGTAAAAATAAATATAAATGCAAAAGCTAAATTTTTGAAAAGTTAAAGTGTTAATAGAATAATTTACTTTTTTTTAATTAAAGAAAGAATGTTATATTTTGCAGTATTCTTGATAAAATGATGGAATATGAAGGGAATGGGCAAACAGTATCCAATGGTATGAAAGTGCGAGGAGTGCAGATACGCATGCGAATTTGGACACAGAAATAACGTTTACTGCCATTCTGATTCCACCGCTACCTAAATTATCATTATTGTTACCCAAACCTTCTTTTTCTCTATCACTGTTACTTCCCTTTTCCTAATTTCTTTGTACATCTATCTCCTCTATATGTAACTAAAAACACTCTCTCTATATATATTTTAGGGTGAAAATAAGTTTTATGTAACTAAAAACTCTCTCTTTATATATATTTTATGGTGAAAATAAGTTCGACTCCTAAATGCTTTTTCCATAGCAGACAATCAAGAATTCGAATTTTTCTTAAATGGTTAGCTTCATATTAAAAATTTTAGACGACTTCATCTTCGAGTAAAAGTTAAACTCTGCGAGTGCTTCGCTAAGTCCGAGTTTAGATTAGTCTTACCAAAAGTGAGGACAGTAAGCACTCTAACTAGATAGCAAAAAAAAAAAAGGAAATTCTTCTCTTATATATAAACAATTATATATACATAGAGAGAAGATTAAACAAATTTTGAAGTTGGACAAAATTTTTGACAAAATAATTTTTTCCACACTTTTGTTTATTTTTGCCACAAAATGGGGGAAAAAAAAAACACATCAAAATAAAAGGGCAATGCCATATTGTAGAAGTAAATAAGGAAGCTTGGGAGATCATAGCAAATGGGTGTTCCAGGGCTTCACAAACAAAACACACCAAGTGTGAAGTCAAAATTTGAAACAACCTTCACTTCACCATCCTCGGCTTATAAACACCATGGCTATTTTTGATAAGGAGTAGTTGTCTCTAAAGTTGTCTAACAACAAAGTACTAAAGGAGATCTTCAAAAGGATGGAATACAAAACTCTGCTGAGATGAAATGAAATTGGCAAACGAAACAACAAATGGTTCTTCTACTCAGGCAGGTATAGTGTGTAGAGATATAAACGAGCCGACTAGAACCAAACACGGGATATTTTAAATTTGTTTGTTTATTATTCAAGCATTATTCGTGTTTAATATTTCGAATAGAAATATTTGTTCAAGTTTGTTCGATTATTTTTTTCTATTGTTTGAAAAATATTTATTCGAATTTGTTTAATTTTATTTTGTACGAATTTAAAT
>JAPHNG010000462.1:0-15357 GCA_027405835.1 Asclepias syriaca
AATTTTGAACTTCTTTAAGAAAAGTCTTGAATTTGAATATTAGTTACGAAGAATGTGTGTTAGTTGAACTTTTCTGAAAAAAGAATTGATGCAACTAAATTTTTATGTAGTCGAAATTTAAATGAGTATCCAATATCAGTTTCTTGCTTTCTCTTAGCATAAGACTTTGTATACTTATTTGCAATTCTGATTTGTAATTGTACTTCTTTACTATCTATGTTATAAACCTTGAGAATTGCTTTATGCATAGTGAGGGGCTGCTGGAAATGGCCTATTTTGTTTTGTATTTAAGGATGAAGTCAAAATAAACCTTGCAAATATAGATTTGATTTGTGGTTAGTAAAATAATATCGTTTTAATATTATCATTTTGTGCTTATTATTATTATTATTATTACATAGATTGTCTGAATAAAATAGCAGATAATTAATTTAGGGAGATTGGAGTTGTTTGTCTATAAATGTTAAATATGAGTTCAAGATGATTAACTAATTAACTCTCGATCCCCGAAAGGTTCTTTTCCCCCTTATTTCATTTTTAAGAAAATTTGGAAAGAAAAATTGAAATATAAACTATGATTGTATTTATTTTAAATTTCAAAAAACAAATTGATTGTATTTATTTAAATTATTGTTATTTTTATTCTCATTAAAAAAAAATTCTTATGAAAATACTGATAAAACATAAAATGTAAATTATTTAATCTTCAAAATTTCAGGAAAATCTTTGTGACGAAACAATAAATTAATGTATAAAATGCCATAAAATATTACTTTTATCCTACAAAAAAGTTTGTGTGGGAAGTATTTAACCAATGACAAGTTAAAAAGTGATAAATTTACCTATTTATTTATTCATCTACCTTTTAATGGGATTTTTTTTAAAAAAATTACTATTAATTTTATTTAAAAGTGAAAGAGTATGATTCACCATAATTTCTATATAAGAAGAATAAACCGACTTTACAAAGAAAAAAAATATTTAAAATATTCTCATAATTTAATCAAATCAAATATAAATAAATTTTAAAAATATGAATACAATATCTTTTTTATATGGATAACAATAATCACAAATTAATTATCTAATACGTCTCAGTTGAAGCCGGAGGATTACAAATGCGGAAACTATCTCGAAAATCAAAAAAAAAAGTTGTAGAGAAGACCATTGATGAAAATATTAGAGATTTCAAAACGAAAAGGAATGTGAATATCCATTTCTTACTATTTAATAATATAAAAAAAAGGTGGGCCAACGTGAATCCAGCTAAAGAAGAGGGAAAAATGGGCTGAGGAGTTGAAGGTGACCTAGACGACGACCCGAGAGAGAGGGATGCGAGCGAGATGGACTCGGGCAAGAGAATCGTGCTACTAGGATGCACATGGACTAGATCACAAAAATGAGCTCAGATGACTAGCCAAAAAATAATATAAAGGAAAATAATTTGAAAAAGAATGCAATAAAATAATCTCTACAAGAGAGAGATATCCCAAAAATACACATAACGTAGAACGAGTCTGTAATACCCTAATTTTATTTTTGGGGTTTTATATATAATTTAAATAGTGTGAGGACTAAATAATAAATAGTTATAAATAAAGATATATGAGTAATTTTAAATAGAGGCATAAGCATGATTAGTAGTTTTTTTTACTAGGGTTTCTTTTTATCCCTTTCAAAACGCAATAGCGATAGCCGCCAAGGAGAGGGTTTTCCAAATATCGAGAATTTGATCAACAAGGTAAGTAATTTTTAGTGTTTTTGATTATTGGGATCGTAAGATTAAAATATTAGTTATGAATATAGTGTTAATATTCTTATTATATGGATTTTTGGTAGAGTCCGAAGAGGATTTAGGAGCGAAATATTTAAGTTAATCGAAAAGTACCCAAGTTTTCAATCAAGGTAGGTGGATTATCCCTCTTCATTGTTTTTATCAATAGTAAATTTTTGAAGTACTGAAATCGCAGGGCATGATATGTGAAAAAAAATTGTTTAATTAATTGTTATCGGCTATTAGAACTTTGGAAGTTTAAAATTTTGAAATTTGTTTTTTTTTTATTTCTAAGATATCTTTAAAAAGTATACTAAATTTTTAATAAATCCGATGGCGGCGAAAAGTTGAGAACTACCGTGGTTTAAAATTTTTGTAAAAGTATACCTATATATTTTCTGTAGTCAATAATTCTGGCGACGACCAAGTTCAAACTTGTCGTGGACTTTCCGCAAACAGTAAAGATTTTTAACCTCTTATATAATTGCGATTTTTTTATATAAAAATATTGATCAATATATATATATATATATATATATTGATTAGCCGGAATTTGGTTTGATGTTGAATATCAAGAGTGCCGTGGACTTGATGGAAAAACCTCTACTAATCTTGCAGCTCGACGCGGGCAAGGTGTCCTGCGAAAGAGAGAAGTTCAATCGGAGGGTGAAGGACCTCCGGCGAACCCTCCGACGGTCAAGTCAGTGGCTTGAAACTGGTGAGAAAAATAGAGGAAAATGTACAGAGATTATAGTATGGATATCTGAACTTACCTCCTGCCTTGTGAGAGATGGTATTTATAGAGTCGGGTGACCCTGTGGTGAGTGGCTTGATATTTGTCTAAGCCCAAAATATCCCACCATCGTAGGGATATTTTGTTAGATATTTCTCAATCAAGAGATGTTTGTTAACAGATATTTTGAAGGGGAAGATTCTGGAAAGTCCCCTAGAGTTATCCTGTATCCGGAGGCGAAGTGGGACTCCGGATTGTTGATCACAAGATATTTCGTGGAAGATATTTAAAGAATCCAGATCTGATTGGTAGTTAAGATTATTTACTTCGCCCAAGATCTTCGGAGTGAAGGAGACTTAAATAGCTATATGGGCGGGCTTATGCGGCTATATTACTGCGGAGTTAGATCGAGGTTTTTACAACCTCTCAGTGGCCCCTCGGCGAAGTGAGAGAAGAGTTTCTTTGACTTCGGCGTAATTGTGTAACCGATCCTTCTGTCAGTAAAGCAACATCCTATTTTCGGAGTATCAAAACTTAACATATATTTCTTTTTCATGCTGCGCACGTTTGGGTTTCCCAAAATGACGGCTGTAATGATGACATTTCCTCGTTTCCTGGTCCGGGCGTAATGATGCCTCTCAAACGGGTATGCCCCTTGAAGGTGATCGGACCCATTACCCAAAAATTAGAAACGAAATAGCTTTAATTTTATTTCCCTCTTTCATTCTATCAATTCCCTCTTCCTCCGCTCTTCAACTTGTCAGAGTCCTCTTTCTCTCCTGCTTTTCTTCTCCAAATTTCTTTTTCCCCTCACTGCTCCCTCTGTTTGTTGAAGGTTCTTAACTGCCAAATCCTCATCTGCTGCATTATTATCAGGTATTTCCTCTTCTCTTTTTTTTTTTTTTTATATATGTGGGGAAGAATGTGTTTGTGTTGAATTGGCTTGGATAGAAGATTGAGGAACTTCTCTGAGGATGAGGTGTTGTCTTTAGGACTGATAGGGTTTTTTGTCTTCAGGTTAGGATGTCGATGTCTTTAGTGGATGTAGAATCCGGCTCGGAGTCTGCATCGGTAGACAAACCGGCTGCTTTGCCCACTAACACCTCCGATAGTGGTAGTTCAACGGAGGGACGTAAACAGAGGTCAAAGATTGAGTTGGAAATGGACGACGGCCTCCTTAGGGTTCCTGTTTCCCGACTTTCTGCCGGCGGCTTTGCTTCGGATTCCGCTGCTTCTGTCCAAAAACCTAGACCCGGTCCAACGGTTGTTCGATCTTTCCGAGGGGAAGGATCGGACTCCGAATCCTTAGAAGATCTACCCACCACCAAAAAAAAATTAGATGGAGACTTTGCCCTTCAGAAAAATGTCATTAGCTTAGAATACCCCACACTGTGCATAGAAATCGACCGAAGTAGGTTTAAACCCTTCATAGTGAAATATTGCGGAGTCATGTCTGATGCTTATGTCCATATTCCGTATGACCATTTCATCTCGGGTCTCGCCTTACCTTTTGACCCTACCTTCTGTGATTTTTTAAATTTGGTGAAGTGTCAGCCTGCCCACGTGCACCCGAACGGAGTTCGCTATTTTACCGCCTTGACTGTCTTGTGCCGTAGGATAGGGATAGAGATTTCCGAACTGATCTTGAAGACCTTTTTTACCGTTCTCAGGATGAATAATTTGACCCTTTCCTTGAGACCTCGGCCGAGTAAGGTTACTCTCTTCGACCCTCCCCCAAATAAAGTTAGTCAATGGAGAGAACGGTGGGTATGCGTGGAGTCCAGATTGGGCTTCCCATTTTACCCGAAGTGTAAGGCACTTCGTCAGTGGTCGTCCCTTAAGAAAAATCCCAAGTATTCGGATTCCGACATAAAGTTTTTAGATTATGTTCGGAGTGAACTAGGAGACGACCCCAAGACCAAACCAAGGTCTTTTCATCTAGCGAACTGATTTCCAATGCCAGTCGCAATCCGTGCGGGATAGGCGGACTCGAGGCGAATGATCGTCGGCGAGAACTCGGTATGGAAGATAATAATGAATACCCTGTGTGGAAGCTTCATCCTGGAAGAGTATTTTTTGACGAGTGTCCAGTATGTACAAATCCGGAGAGCGCAGGATGTCCCGTGGCAAAGGGTAGACTAGGGCAATTATCGTTTTTTCCAAAGAAACTTCTTACGTTATTTTAACGCTAACTCTTTTCTCTTCGTTTTTGCAGAAATGGCCGAGGGATATGGAGAAAGACGCGAACAAGAAAAGCGTGCCCGGAGGTTGGCCTTCAAGAATGCTGGCCTCACTCCGGCCAAGGCAGTCGATCGTGCCTCACTTTTTGCTGCGACAGGGACTTCGTCTGAAGGCACAGCCTCCCCGGTACCCCCTGCATCAAACAATCCCTTGCCCCCGAGGCCTTCGGATAAAGACAAAGGAAAGGGTCCAGCTAAAACTTCATCGAAGCGAGGTCGCGAGGAGAAAGAGACGGAGCCACTTCGAAAGAAATCATCCCGAACTCAGGACTCCGATGATCCGGAGGATGAGATTCCAATAGCTGCTCGTTCTGCTGCCCGCGGTCCTTCACACGGGGAAAGCTCTTCGGGGAACTCCTGGCTGAAGGAAGGGTTCGTTCTTTCCACAGATAAGAAGAACCTGGAGAGTCTCGCCCTTGTGGTGCAGCGGGCTTCCCCGCCCTTAACAAATTTACAGCTGTCCGATCCCCGGGTGGGAAGATATTTTGGTAAGACAGTGATACACCGGATGATGGACCATGACATGCTGAATAACGCTCGTGATGCTTCGATGAGCGTGAACAACTCGTTGGGCCATATTGGAGTTCACTTCTCACAGGTAAACGCTTTACTTTCTTCTATTTATTTTTCTGAATTCACTTCTAACTTCGTTTTTTTGACCAGATCGGAGCCTTGATCGGACACATCGGTATAATGGCGGCTTCTGCAAGCAATTCTCAGAAGAAGTGTGCTGATCTGGAAAAACAGCTAGCAGACAAGAGCAAGGCCCTCGACTCTGCCGAAGAAAGACTTCGCTCGGCCGAAGAAAATGTAGCCCTGGTTGTTGCGGAGAAGGATAAACAATCTTCAACGCTCCTGGGTTTTGAGAAGGCTAATGAAGAGCTCAAGGTCAAGTTGCGAGACTTCGATCGGCGGCTGAAAGAAGCGGAGTCAAGGTGTCGTGATTCGGATGCCAGAGTGAAGTACTACGAATCCATCGATTACACGGCCAAAGTGGTGGATGAGTATCGTACCACCCCTGAGTATGGAAACGAGCTCTTCCGCAGATGCGACGGATTTTTTGACCGGGGGTGTGCCCACGTGCTTCGTCAACTTCATCATTTTGTTCCAGACAAGGCATTGCTGTGTCGAGTCTTCGAAGGATCGTACACCAACCCCGACTTCAGAGCGGGTTGTGACTTCGTCCCATTTACTGAGAGTGAGTTGGCGGAGATAGCTGCAGCGGATCGAAAAACGGGAAGGGAGTGGACTCCGCTGGCTCCCGTTCATCCAAATTTACTAGAGCTGTGCGACCAATATGCTGAGCAAGCCGAGGAGCCTGAGCCTATGCAAGTGGAGCCGCTGAGGGCTGTTGCGCCATCGTCAGAGGCAGGGGCAGCTGATAGTGATCCTGCCGTAGTTGTAGAGGAAATTTCACCAAGTGGGGGTGCTTCGGCGGAGGATGCTCTTCCTTCGGACGGAGTGCCTACGCATGTAATAGAGTAGTTTTTTCCTCTTTGAAGGAACCTTTGTTTTCCTCTGTATTTTTTATAACTTAATAGATCATCTCATTTCTGTGATTTTAATCTATTTAGTCAAAATAAACTTCTTGGATGATTTGGAGTTTGATCCCAATCTTACTTTGAAGCGAATGTGGCTTATCCGCTTAAACTCCCCTTTCGAGGTGAACTCGAAGTCTATGAACTGTGAGGCCCAGTTTTGAGGCGGGCTCGAAGTGAGGAGCATATTTTAAAATCCCATTTCGAGGCGGGCTTGAAGTGATTATGGGTTTTATGTCCCACCCTGAGGTGAGTTCGAAGTGAGCATGGTCACTTTTACTTTGGGTACCCAATTTCGAGCCAAGCTCGAAGTAAAGTCCGTTTTCGAGGTGAGCTCGATGATAGGAAGGACTTGTCTGATTTCTTATTTCGAGGTGGACTCGAAGTAGCTATGATTAATCTTGAGATGAACAAGATGTGTTTATATACTTGAAATGTAGTATTTATACAAAGTATTTCTTCAGATGATTAGCATGCCATGGACGGGGTAATACTTTCCCATCTTGATCCATGAGGTGGTATGTCCCTGGGCGCACTTCGTCCTTGATTAAGTAGGGGCCTTCCCAGTTTGGTGACAATTTATTTGTGGTGATCTGCCTGGCTGTCCCCTCAATCTTTCTTAACACCCAGTCGCCGACGCAAAGTGGTCTCTTCGTTAGTCTTTTGTCATGAGATTGCTTAGTTTTTTGTTTAAAAACTTCCATTTTTAACCGTGCTGCTATCCTCCTTTCTTCCAGTAGGTCTAAATCTAGACGTCGCTGTCGCTTATTACTTTCAGTATTATAAACAGAAACTCTGTATGACGGGAGTGCGAGTTCGGCTGGAGATATGGCTTCTGACCCGAATAGTAAGGCATACGGTGTTTCTCCAGTGGGG
This sequence comes from Asclepias syriaca, assembly GCA_027405835.1. Taxonomy (NCBI): domain Eukaryota; kingdom Viridiplantae; phylum Streptophyta; class Magnoliopsida; order Gentianales; family Apocynaceae; genus Asclepias; species Asclepias syriaca. The sequence goes on from JAPHNG010000462.1 coordinate 7,162, forward strand.
CCCCTAGCCGAAGTCCGGACTGCCCAAAGAGTTGCTTGGAGCTCGTCAACCCATTTGTTGGATTTTCCTTCCAAGTTCTTTTTTAATGCTGTCAGTACCAACTTGTTTGCTGCCTCTGCTTGACCATTGCCCTGGGGATGTGCAACTGACGACTTCCAGTGCTTGATCCCCAGGCGACTGCATTCTGCCGTGAATTTCGCCGAACTGTGTACCGTGGTCGGTTACCACTGCACGAGGTGCTCCGTACCTGCACAGCACAAAGTCATGCAGGAATTTTAGAACATTTTCCTCAGTAGGAGCTGCTAGGGACTTCGCCTCAATCCATCTAGAAAAATAGTCTACGGCCACCACCAGGTATTCACTTCCTCTAGACTTCGGAAATTTACCCATCAAGTCGATTCCCCACATGTCGAAAGGCCATGCTGCCAAAACTGGAGTTTGGGGTACGGATGGCAGTCGCGGTATTTTGCCGAACTTCTGACACACCGCACTTCTGACGAAGTTTTCCGCATCCTTCCGCAAAGTTATCCAATAGAACCCTTGATTTAAGATTTTTTCTGACAGAGGTCTGAAACCGATATGACCACCACACACACCTTCATGCATTTCTTCTAATAGGGATTGAGTAAGATTGGCGGGATACAGCGAAGTAAGGGCCTGGTGAACGAACGACGATATAGGATACCGTTGATTACCGTGTACCGGGCAGCTCGCTGCCGTATCTGTCTAGCCTTAGTCTTGTCTTCGGGCAATATATCCGAAGTTATGTAATCGCGTATTTCGTCGATCCAAGTGGTTGCTTCAGTTGATTGTCTTAAGGATAAGACGACTTCCGGAGCTGTGACAAGCTCTACCATTACTCCGAGAGTGTTAGGGGTTTCTCCTGACGCTATCTTCGCTAGCTTGTCGGCTGACTCATTCTGACTTCGGCATATTTTCTTGAGCGAAAAGTGATGGAACCGAGGGACCAATCGTTCTACTTTTTCGACATATCCTTTCAAATTATCGGAATTTACTGAATACTCCTGATTTACCTGTCCCACTACGACTTGTGAGTCACTATATACATCCAGGGATTTTACTCCGACTTCCAGAGCCCATAGCAGGCCGAGGACGAGGGCCTCGTATTCGGCTTGATTGTTGGATAACACATAATCAAGTCTGACGCTGCGGACTTCCTCGTACTTTCCTGAAGGTGATTTTAATGTAATACCGACTCCGGCCCCTTGAGAATTGACCGCTCCGTCCACCATCATTGTCCAGGCGTTCTCTGTCCCGAATGCCGGTGTGATACTCTCGGGAGGTGATGACTCCGTAAAGGAAAGTTCAGCTAAAAAATCTGATAAAGCCTGTGCTTTGATTGCCGTTCTTGGTTTGAACTCAAGATCGTATCCGCCTAACTCAATGGACCACCGTAACAATCTCCCGGATTGGTCCAACTTGTGAAAAACTTGTTTGAGTGGGTGGTTGGTGTAAACAACCACAGTATGGGATTCGAAGTAAGCGCGAAGCTTACGAGTACTAATCACTAAAGTGAAGGCAAGTTTTTCGATGTTTGAATAACGTACCTCGGCATCCCTCAAGATTCGGCTGACGAAATAGACCGGCATTTGCTTATCCTCCTTATTCCTTACCAGTACCGAAGCTATCGCCAGTTGTGAGACGGAGAGGTACATGTATAATATTTCTCCTGTTACCGGCGCACTGAGCAGGGGCAACTTCGCCAGATAATTCTTCAAATCTTCCCATGCTTTAGCGCACTCTTCAGTCCATATAAATGTTCTTCCGGCAGCCTTAAGGGTTTTGAAAAAAGGCATACACTTCTCGGCGGATTTAGAAATGAATCGCCCCAAGGCCGCTATGCATCCATTCAAGCGTTGAATATCCTTAACACACGAGGCTCGGTGAGTGCTAATATAGCCTCTACTTTCCGCGGGTTCGCCTCTATTCCCCGTTCTGACATCATGAAACCGAGGAATTTTCCTGTCTTCACTCCGAAGCTGCACTTCGTGGGGTTAAGCATTAACCCGTACTTTGACAAAGTGATGAATGTCTCCTTCAGATCTTCGAGGTGGGAATGTCCTTGTTTGGTCTTGATAACCATGTCGTCCACATACGTCTCCACATTCCTCCCTATTTGTTGTTGTAGAACCTTGTTCATCATCCTTTGATATGTTGCTCCGGCGTTTTTGAGTCCGAAAGGCATCACGTTATAACAATAAGTCCCTCCGGCAGCTCGGAACGAAGTGTGGATTTGGTCTTGCGGCCTCATTCTGATCTGATGATACCCCGAGAAGGCATCCATGAGGCTGAGAAATTCGTACCCCGAAGTCGAATCTACGAGGGAGTCAATGCGTGGAAGAGGGTAACAGTCCTTCGGGCACGCCCTATTCAAGTCCGTATAATCTACACACACTTCTCCATTTTCCATTCGACTTCTTCACCATGACCACGTTTGCTAACCAAGTGGGATACTCCACTTCCCTTATGAAGTTGGATGATAATAATTTCTGCACTTCGTCTCTCATGCTATTAACCTTTTCTTCGCCAAACTGTCTCACCTTCTGCCTGATGGGCTTAGCCTTTGGATCAACGTTAAGTTTATGCTCTGCAACTTCTGGTGACACTCCCTTCATGTCTTCAACTTTCCAGGCAAAGTTGGTGAGGTGTTCCGAGAGGAATTGAACTATTTGCTCCTTCATGGGTGTAGGCAAATGTTTTCCAATTCGTATCTTTTGTTCTGGGTAGCCAGAGTTGATAGAGATTTCGTCATATTCGTCTAACTCTGGTTTTATTTTATCAACACCGTGCGTCCGCGTCGAAGTTTCTTCCGATCTCGCTCCAGCCAGGGCGGATATTGGCACCGAAGTAGTTGTTGAAGTGACCTGTTGTTGTCTGGATTTGAAGACATGGGCGAGAAGGCTCTTGGGATTACTCCTTACATGGCCAATTCCATTCTTGGTGGCGAACCGCACTTGCTGATGAGATGTTGATATTATTAACTCAAAAGAGGAGTGTGCCGGAGTCCCCAAAATGGCATTATACGGTGAATCAACATCTACTACGTAAAACTTGATTTCCTCGCAGCGGCAACAGAAATCACCCCAGAGTCACATCGATTTTTACTGTTCCCTTAACTCCGATCTTGTGCGCAGTGAACCCCTCTAACACCATATTGCTAGGCTTCAAAATTGAATCATTCAGGCCCATCTCCCTGAAACACTTGTAGTATAATATGTTTTTGCGCCAGTGTCAATCAACACTCTCCTCACCCGGCAACTATCATATCTTTTGGTGCCATGCGGACTTCCAATATAGGGGTTACCCGTGCTTCCTCGTTTAGCTCCAAGTCTTGGTCGGAGAATGTTATGGGCTCTAAGGAGAGCCTGTTGAAGTGATTTATCGCCCTGGCCTGTTCAGGTTATAGATTTTCCGCTTTATCTGTTTGATAGAAGCGAACTGAGGTGTTATCACTTCGATCACCTTTTCACCCTTCTCCGTGGGTGGCTCTGCGAGATACTCCTTCAGGTGCCCCTCCCGTGCCAACTTTCCAATCATCCGTTTTAGCTGAAAACAATCTTCGGTAGTGTGATTGCAATCTTTGTGGAAGTCGCAGTACTTCGACTTCTCTCTGGTGGATGTGTTTTGCGCAGGCGGTGCATTATGAGTTCCAAACTTTTGCTTAACAGCAGCGACGAACTTCTCCTTGGGGGTGTCGGACGTGGTCGATTCAGTTTTTCTGGTCCTGCCTTTTCCTTTCCGATCCCGGGCGGAATCCTCGTGATATCTCTCTCTCCTCGCACTCCAAGAGAAACTGGTGCTGTCTTCGGCCAATGCCACCTTGCGCGCCACATTGAATACCTCGCCTATTGTGTCCGGTTTTCGGAGTTGTAATTCTGTATACAACATCTTGGAGTAGAATCCTGCTTCAAAACATGTGATCGCGGTGTCTTGACTGATGTCTTCGATCTCATCATATGTGCGCTTGAATCGTTCCAAGTAAGAGAGGAGAGGTTCATTCTCTCTTTGCTTGATGTTGGCGAGGTCTCCCCTTGTCTTCGGAATTCTACCGGCTATGCTGAACTTGTCTAGGAAGGACTTTTCCAAGTCACGCCATGAATTGATGGAGCCGGGTTTGAGTGAAGAGAACCAGGTTAAGGCTTTGTCTGATAAGGTACTGGGGAATGCTTTGCAAAGAACGGCTTCGCTATTGGTCACCAAGGCCATAGCGTATCTGAACCGACAGATATGTTCCTGGGGTTTAGTCGTCCCTGAATATAAGACCATCTGTGGGAGTTTCACTGCCTTCTTGGGGAAAGCGACGTGAATCCATTCGGTAAGGGGCCTGTTTCCATTAAGTGGTCCTCCTGACTTTGATTCTCTGGAATTTTGTCTACACAAGGTTCCTTTCTGAGCTTTTTGGATTGATGCGGGCTGATCCTTGGTTTTCCCTTGTTATCTTTTGGCTGACTTTCAGCCACTTCGCTGGCGGCTTGGAGTAGTGTTTTCCCGAGGAGGTCTCGCTTTCCTGGTGTCTGCTTGTCGCCGAAGCAGATTTGGCTAATGATTGTTGAAAACGTCTCGCCGATGGCCGGTATGACGTGTGGGTCTAAATCCGGTCTACCAAGCTCTGTCTGATGTCTTGCCTGTGGTCGCGAGAGATCCCGTTCTCCGCAGTTGTTCGACCTCTTTCCGCAGGTCGTTGATTTCCTTGACGTAATCTGCGGGACTATACGTTCTGCTATGTATTACCCCATGTGGAGTGGGGACTTCGCGGGAGGTCGTCTGGGGACCGAGGCGCTCGAAGGCAGATGATATCGGGGTTTTGAGGGAGCCGACATAGCCGATACTCTTCTGGGCGAGGTTCCAAGGTAGGTGTGTCGAAGCAAAGTCCACGTTCCGTCGATGGTCCAGCCATTCGTGATCTTGGATGAAAGAATGTTCTCGTTCCCGGTAACGGAACCAAACTGATTAGCCGGAATTTGGTTTGATGTTGAATATCAAGAGTGCCGTGGACTTGATGGAAAAACCTCTACTAATCTTGCAGCTCGACGCGGGCAAGGTGTCCTGCGAAAGAGAGAAGTTCAATCGGAGGGTGAAGGACCTCCGGCGAACCCTCCGACGGTCAAGTCAGTGGCTTGAAACTGGTGAGAAAAATAGAGGAAAATGTACAGAGATTATAGTATGGATATCTGAACTTACCTCCTGCCTTGTGAGAGATGGTATTTATAGAGTCGGGTGACCCTGTGGTGAGTGGCTTGATATTTGTCTAAGCCCAAAATATCCCACCATCGTAGGGATATTTTGTTAGATATTTCTCAATCAAGAGATGTTTTAGTTAACAGATATTTTGAAGGGGAAGATTCTGGAAAGTCCCCTAGAGTTATCCTGTATCCGGAGGCGAAGTGGGACTCCGGATTGTTGATCACAAGATATTTCGTGGAAGATATTTAAAGAATCCAGATCTGATTGGTAGTTAAGATTATTTACTTCGCCCAAGATCTTCGGAGTGAAGGAGACTTAAATAGCTATATGGGCGGGCTTATGCGGCTATATTACTGCGGAGTTAGATCGAGGTTTTTACAACCTCTCAATATATATATATATATATATATATATATATATATATATATATATATATATTAAACCAACCAATTCAAAATTGCCTATGATTCTTTTTCCTCATACCATAAATCACATTTTTATTTAAGTTCTTTGTTTTTATTGATCAAATATTTATATATATATATATTTTATTTATTTAAATTATGTTTTGAGTTATACGCAACTTATATTTTTTTATATAACTTTGACCACTTATTATTTTAAAATAATATTTATGTGAAGTTTTATAAAAGTAATTATATGTGATTTGTTTTATATTTGATTTTATTAGGGATTAACTTGATGGATAGCAATGAGAGGAACATATCCCACCATCTATAAGATTTTCCATTGGTATGGATAAAAAGCCACCAAGATATAAGATACAAGTAAGCCCTTTTCTAACGGGTATAAAGTTAAGAACTAATATCAGTTAAGACTCATTCGCTAAACATTCATATTACTCCCTCAATAGTCAAAGAAAAGACAAGAAAAGAAAAATAAAAGATATTGATTGAAGGATGATGTTATGTTGTTTTGCTCAATATTTTTATTTAACATTTAATTCATGTTTTATCTTTTTGTGCTTTAAAGATAAATGTACTGTAAAGTATTATTATTATTATTATTTAAAAATATTTATATTATTTTTCTTAAAATTGAAAAATTGTTTTAAAAGGAAGGGAGATGTTCAGCCTACTGAATCTTTTTATACTCACCCCCTATGTTCCCCACTTTACATATGATAGAGAAGATATTGGGTTAGATGATGATTGTTGGACGAATGATTTTGAATAAGAGTTTAGAATGAATTATTTAGTTGTTTTGTTTTGAATAAACTTCTTGTCTTTTTTTTTTACATGAATTTTTGAGTTGAGGTTATTGAAGAAAGTTAGAACTATGGATGATATTTTATAGATTATTTCAAGTTAATAATCTTACTGTTTCTTGTTGGATAATTGAAAGTAAGTGACTTTATATTCTTTGGAGAAATCTTGGGAGTGTAGTAGTGTCATATTCTTGAATTTGGGAATTTTATTCACGAACTAAGCAAGAATTCACGGCGTGACATTTAGTGGTATCAGAGCAGTAGGTTATGATTCTAAAATTAAGAATTGATTTGCCTTTTAGAATTAGACAAGTACCGATTGTAGCATAACATAGAAATTTAAGTATGAGATTATTTTTTTTATTATATATATTATATTTTTATTTTTATTATTATTTTAAATGATTATATTCATTTTTATTTTGTGAAATTTCTACCGTCAATAGATGAATAGTGGTAGAAGGGCTGAGACTTCTAGAGCAATTGATCATTTTGATAAAATGAGCGGGCAAAAGGACGAAGAGCTGAACGTTCCTCTAGCTAATTGGAATAGAGGGACATGTAGGCAAAGAGATAGAGTTGCCAACGATGATTGTGATGGTAGGAGAGATTCTCCACCTCCACCTCCTGTTTTGACTATGCCCCCAGAAATTGTTGCATTACTCAGTACGATGACTCAAGTGATGCAAGACCAGCAGTAACTTCAACTGTCCCAAAAGCGGCGCTCACAGAATGCAGCTACCAGTACTAAAGCACATTATTAGCATTTGAAGAAGGCCAACGTACCAACTTTTGATGATGGAGCAGATTCGGAGAAAGCTGAGAAGTGGTTGAGTGAGATGGAACGTAATTTTGAGGTTCTAGATGTACCCATGTAAGTCAGGGGTAAAGTTATCTTATCATTTTTAGTTAGAGATGCACAAAGATGGTGGGAAGGAGCTTCACCAGCATATGTATCTGTGAATCAGTCTATAACTTGGGAGGTGTTCAAAAAAGCTTTCCTGGATCATTATTTTTTGGACTCACTTCGTCTTGAGAAGTAGAGACAATTCTTTAATCTGAATTTGACTGCGTCAATGTCTATAGTTGAATATGCGAATAAGTTTAACTCTTTGGGGCAGTATGTACATGAGTTGATGGGAAACAGTAGATTGAGGCTGCTTCGTTTGGAAGATGGACTTTTGAGACGGATTCAGGCTAGACTGTCGTCAGTACCTTCACGTGATTATGAATATTCTTACATGAGGTGTATTTGAATAGAGTCTGATATCCAGGTGGGTGATGGGAAAAGAGAAATAAAAAGTTTCAGACCCACTAATAGTCAGCAAGGGCGGAATGCTAGGCCAAACACTAGAAGTTCCCAAGTACCAAGAAGGAGGCTACTACCAAGTACAAAACAAAGTCAGGGTGAAACTTCTTTGCCAAGGAAGTCTTTTGAGACTTGTGGTAGATTACATTTTGGTGAATGCAGATTCAAGACTGGAGTATGTTTTAATTGTGGAAAGATAGGTCACATAATTGCAGATTGTCCTAAGCCTAAGCCAGCGAGGCCTAATTCTTCTAACAGACCAGCATTGCAACAGCCTTCACAGCCACAACAAAAGATGTCTAAGGCAAGGGTGTTTACTTTGACCCGACAAGAAGCAGATCCAATGAGGTGGTTGCATGTACACTATCTATCAATGTGCTCCCAGCTTATGCCTTATTTGATGGTGGTGCTACTCACTCCTTTATATCTCCTAAAATTGCTAAGATTCTTGGAT
>JAPHNG010000464.1:0-31441 GCA_027405835.1 Asclepias syriaca
CGTAGATGTAGGCTTCTTAAAACCAATCCACATAAATTTCTAAATCTCTTATTCTTGTTGCTTACTTTCATTATTGCACGTGTTTGTGTTTTTATTCCCAACACAATTTAAGTGCAGTAGACACATAACTTTTTTTTTTAGTAATTTATTCTTGGCCGGTAGTCACTTTAGGCCCCAACTATATCAAATTCGAGCTACGTTGGACCCTTAATGGAGGGGAGGCTCTCCCTACAACTATTTTTTTTATAGATAACGTTTAAATTCGAGACCTTGCGGATAGAGAACAAAAGTCCTTCCGCTTAGGCCAAAAGGTGTTGGTTCAAGACACATAACTTGAAGTGAAAAGAATGTTGCACCAAACTAGCCAAAATCCTATTCGACCTATCCCCCAATGGTTAAGTGTACCAGCATAAATCAAGTAACCATGATGTGGCAAGTATTAATTGGAACAAGGAAATATTATTTTGTCATTTAAGGGTAGAGTATGAAAGTGTTAGTATTTGTAAACCTAAAGTTCAATTTTTTTTTTTTATCTAGGTATGAAAAAACTACATTACATCATTCAATTGGAGCATAATCATCAATCTCTAGTATTATTACAAGAACTAAGAAATTTTAACTCTAAATCGTAAAATCTATTTTAAAATCTTCGAGAAAACCCAAAAAAATACAGATAATGAGGAGTTCTTTGTCTGAAAAACTCAAATACTTTCTTATTAGTTAGGTTTCTGGTGAACAGAAGAGTTCGCTATGCTACATTAGACCCCTTTTGTTTTGTATTTTTTTTTTTTTATTTTTATATTACTGTTAGATTAAGGCGAAATTCATGTTCTTTCAAAAAATAAAAATACCAAAAAATTAATAAAAAAATGGCTAAAATTAAAGCAAAAAATAGTTAAATTTTGAAAAATTGATGAAAACAATGGATTTAGCCAAAATCCAGCTTAGATCATTGATAAAAATACATTGATTATTGCTCCCCACCAGCCAAATCTTTGGGCACCAAAATTCAGCCCAATTGTTACTTTTGATTTGCATTTGGTCTTATTTTCATGCTAGAATTTAAAAAAAAATTAGTTTACGGGTATTTTTGACAAAGGATAGAGCCACTATTTTTTAGAATCTTTTAATTAAAAAGATTAAAATATTCTTAAATTTTTACTTTTTTTAATAAAAATAATTAGTAATTATTAAGGTATTAAAGAAAACATATTAATAAATAGATCTTGATTTCACAATATGAAAAACAAATAAAATATATCGATTTTGCTCAATGTGACAAGTATAAAAAAAATAAAGAAAATAATTTTAGAATTCTGATAAAACATAATAAATTTTCAATTAATAACATAAAAAATGTTTTTAAAAAATATATTTTGATAGAATTTATTATACATGCTCTTTTCTATTTTCTTCAATACCATTATTCTTTTTTCATGAAAATCAAGACAAAATTTTCAACAAAATCAGATATGTTTGAACAATTTAAAAACATAAAAAGAAATCGATAAAAATCTTGTGAGTAACTTTAAGGGATTGTTAAGTTTATACAAGGCATCTCACTTATTAGTTTAGTAAAAATATTTTAAATGATGCATTAATTTTAACTATAACTGACCTCCAATCCATTGCATCTTACCTGAGTTATTTGCAAATTGAGACACACAAGTTTATCAAGTTCTAAAGTAACCAATTCATGAAACTTTAACAACATTGGAGTGAGATTATTAGTACCCATTTTCTATAAAAATGACACACGTCACAAACAACTTCTAAATTTTGCAAAATTGACTTCAATATATTAAAAGAACAGCACTAGAAGGAGCTCAATGAATATAGAATGTGAATTAGTGAAATCTCAATTTTTACATGTTTGCATGTGTGTGTATATGAGTTTGACTGAAATTTATGTCTCTTCATATAGTGGAAAGAATTATATATTTTTGATGATGTTACCAATTGCTAGAGACAAATTAGGAGAGTGTAATTTTTGGATATTGGAAATGTGCTCTAGGCTCAAATATTCTGTTGCAAGATGAATGGCAACTAAAGTGCCGTATGTGGAGTCTGATAGTTGTCGCGGTGTAGTATTTTAAACTCATTTAATACTTCTACGAATACTTATATAACTTATAAATTTTAATTCATAGATTAAGAATAGAATTAAAGTATGAGTGAAACCTCCAATTAGAGCATGAGCGAGAATTAAAAAATACAATTTTAGTGCAGCTGTGGATGTAAGTTTTGTCAAACCAAGTAAATTTTTGTGTCTCTTATTTTTATTTTTATTGTTTACTTTCATTTTTTCTAATTACTATTGTGTTTTTGTATTTCAATCCCCAACACAAAATTATTGACATGTCCTCATCTAAAATTTGTATCGAAATTTTGATAAAAAATTTCTATTCATTTAATAATAATAATAATGAAAATTTGTAATAATAATAGAGATTGATGATTATCATCCAATTGAATGATGTAACGTGGTTTTTTTTACCTAGATTAAATAAAAAATTAAAAATACAAAAAGAAATGAACTTTAGGTTTTCAATTAATAACACTTTTATACTCTAGCCTTAAATGAGAAAAAAATATTTCCTTGTTCAAATTAATACTCAGCCACATGATGGTTACTTGATTCATGTTGGGTACACTTAACCATTGGGGGATATGCCGAATAGGAGTTTGGCCTAGTTTGGAGTGCAATATTCTCCTCACTTCAAGTTACGTGTCTTGTGGCAGTCAAACTATGTTGGCAATAAAAACACAAACACGAGTAATAACGAAAGTAAACAACAAAAATAAAATATTTAAAAATTTACATGATTTGATTAAAAAAGCCTACATCTACGATTGCGTTAGAATTGTATTCTTTGTACTCACAATTAAAATTTATAAAATACATGGATAGTTAGAGAAGAGCCAATAACTAAGGCTCTATCCCCATTACCTTGCTTGTTGTTCAGTCAACTAGATCTCCATCACGCTCTCGGACTCCTGCAACCATCACGACAAACAAGAGTTCATAGTAATTGTCATACCTAATAAACTGAGCTCATTGAAGTGTGGTTTTATTCGTATTCCTTTCCTATGCGTCAAATTCTTATATTCATGTGTAAAGACACGAAATTTTTAGCCTAATGAGTTATAAGTTTTATTTGTAAGCAAAAATAATTATATAATGTTTATTATGGTAAATGATTTTCAAATGAATAATTTTACTTTTTCTTTACCAAATGAATTATTGTTGATATAAATCACTATCTTCCATTAGTCTCTATTTATGTAATTGGAGTGACATACAAAAAAATAATAATCAAATGACTAAAAAAAGTGTTTTTTTGAAAATAGGGAAATAAAATAATAATAGTAATAACAAAAATAACCTCCAATTGTATCTAATAGTTCTATGAAGAGACTAAGTGACTAGAGAGTAAAAAAATTTAAACCATTAGGAATCTTTGATAGAATATAAATTTACATATGTTTTACTTATTATATGTGTATTTGTGTTCTTATAATTTAATGGTATATTTAATTGATGATTTCTTAATTTTTATTCTAATTATTTAGGCATATTTTGTAAAGAAATTTTACCCGAGTATAAGCGCAATGATAAACCCAAGTGAAGCCCAAGCATATTTTAAATCTGAAGTTCTAGAAGGAATTAAGCCCAGAATTTTGTGTAAGTCCATAATTGAGGGTTAACAAACCCATATAAATATATGAAAATTGGGATTAGTAAAAGAACTTGTTTAAAAAAAATAAACATTTTGAAGCACTTTTACCTCTACCATATCTGGAATTTATGACCTATGAAAATTATAAATGAAGATATTATGAACTGACTTATACCTTCATGACAGTAAACAAAACCTTAAGTAATAATTTTTTTTCCTAGTTTGAGATTTTAATAAGGAGAGAAAAGAGAGATGGAAGAGAAGGTGACCGCCTAAAATCTTAATTAGTCCAAGAAGTGATTGTAATATATAATTTAATTTAAATACCCACATCGATAATTCCAATGTGAATTTGGAGTTCGTAATCAATATAAATACTTAGTTATATGCTAATTTTCAAGTATGATTTCATTGTTCTTAGAATTTAATGTTTAATTGATTGATTGAATATTATTGAGATTAAATTTTATTCTTTTGGTGATTATTGATTGAATTGAAAGAACATTTATTGTTTATTATTGCTTTTAATTTTAGATAATTTTAAAGATTTCTGAATTAAGGAATGAGGAAAAAGTTAATTCAAAATATTATCTTGGACTAAAAATCTTTTATTTCTTCAAGAAATGGATGAATTTGTGTTTTATAGTTTGTAAACTTCCATTGTTTCTTCTCAATTTTACTGCTTCTACATCTTTGTATTGTGATTATGAGGAAAAGTGATTCCTTTTTATTTAATATCTTCTTGTTAAAATTAGGAGTCTTACATCGCTCGCATAAGAGATATATGAACGGTTATTAAACCAGGGTTTGAAACCTTTACTCAGTGACGCGTTTAAACCTGTGAGATCTACCTGAAATGGCCAAAACGGACAATATCATGGATTGTTTATAACACTTCCTCTCTTTTTGAAAAAATAAAAAAATATATTATTTTTTCCTTTTTGCTTAGAGAATCAAGGATTTTTCTAGGTCGCACCATGAGTCTATGGTGCCGGGTTTGAGCGATGCAAACCAAGTCAATGCTTTGTCCGATAAGGTACTGGGGAAAGCCTTGCAGAGGACAGCTTCGCTATTGGTTACTAAGCCCATAGCGTACTTGAAGCGACAGACGAGCTCTTGGGGCCTACTCAACCACGAGTATAAGACCAGTTGCGGGATCTTCAGCGAAGGGACCAGGATGGAAGAGTGAATCCATTTGGTGAAGGGACTTGTCTCCATCAAATGATCTTTCTTACTTCGGTTTCCGTGTGCTTTATCCGGACTGTGCTCCCTTCTGTGTCTCTTGGAGCGATGTTTAGGCCAATAATTCTTGTCTTTCGCCTGCTTGCCCTTTGGCTGACTCTCCGCGACCTCGCTGAGGGGCCGGAACGTTGTTTTCTTGGAGTGAGGGTCCCGTTTTCCAGGGTGTCTGCTCGTCGCTGTAGGGGACTTGGTTGGTAATGGTTGGTAACACTCTTCGTCAATGGCCGGGATGGCTTGTAGGGTTAAACCCGATCTCCCGGGCTCGGTTTGGTGTCGCATTGATAGCCGTGAGAGGTCCCGCTCCCTGCGAAGCTGTTCGACCTCCTTCCGTAGATCGTCGATATCCCTGCCATACTCGGCATGAATGTACCTCTTGTCATACGCCGTTTCCTGAGGTGTTGGGACTTCGAGCGAGGCAGCTCGGGGATCGACACATTCAATGACCGAGCGGTAACGAGGTTTTTCAAGTGCCGACATGGCGCGATATTCTTCTTGGTGAGGTACCAGGGTTGGGGTGTCAAACTGAAGCCCACGTTCCGCGGATTGTCCAGCCATTTGTGATCTTGGGAGATGAAGGAATATTCTTTGTTCCCGGCAATGGAACCAAACTGATTCATCTGAATTTGGTCTGGTATCGCGTGTCAACGAAACACGGATGTTGAAGTAAGTCTCTGCCAATTATGGGCGCCAAGGTGGGGGAAATAACCAGCAAGAGGGAGTGAAGTTCAATCGGAGGGTGAGGGACCTTCGGCGAACCCTCCGACGGTCAAGTCAGTATCGCAAAATCTGACTAAGAAATTGAGAGGATGATAGTAATTGACAGAGACTATTGTGGAGATATTTGAGCTTACCTTTTGTCCTCGAGGGGCGGTATTTATAGGAATAAATGATCCTATAATGAGGGATCAGATATTTGCCAGATTCTGAAATATCCCGCCGTTGTAGGGATATTCTGCCAGATACTTTTAACCGAAAAATCTTTGGTCAACAGATATTCTTTGGGGAATATTCTGAAGAGTTCCATACCCGATATCAGCCTTTGTATTGATGAAGTGAACGTTTTGGGGTGGTACTTCGCACATCGGTGATCTTAGACGCGAAGTCACGCTTGTTTGGGAAAACATATCAGATCTCTCTTTCCACGTCAGCATCGAATATTTTTTGGCTTCTCAATATATATATATATATATATATATATATATATATATATATATATATATATATATATATATATATTTAATGGAAAAATAGATTGATTTAATGTCAATATTATTTTCGTTGAATAAATTAGTCGTTTTTATTTTTTTGTCTTTTGAGTCTCTATTTTTTTCTTTTATTATTAATTGGAAAAAGGAATCCATATCCTGTTTTGTAAATTGAACAAAAGGTGTCTTTCTCATCAAATTTTGTGAATTTTGAGTTATCAAAATTTACGATCCAAACACGTATAAGTTTCATGCATTATATTTTTATTTATGTATAAAATTTTTAACTAACTCATAACTTAATGAAACTCTCAATTGTTTAATCCAATTGATAATTAAAATAAAACAAAAATGAAAAAAAAACCCAAATGAAATTTATAAAATAAGAGTTTTATTAAGATGTGAATTAGTTAATAAGATTTGTAGATGACAAAACTATCTTTTCGAGATTTATAATGGGAAATTTGATCCATTTTGCTCTATGTATGTCTAATTGAGGATTACAATAAGAAAAAATATTTTATTATAATTGAATTTATCTTCACATTTAAAATTGCGGACCGTCTAAATTTAAGTAAGACTTTTTTCTCATGATATGTTGCATGAAAGAAATATTTTATAAGTACCTATATGTTTTATAAAAAGAACAAATGGATCTGAATTATTTATTATACAACTCTTCTATTATTTGAAATTCCTTTAGTATTAAACTAGGATAACAAAAAATTGAAAAGAAAAGAGTGAAATAAGATAAATAGTGTGATTCAACATTTCCTAATAATCGAGTAAACAAATTTCTTACTTCCTATATCATAAAAGGAATGATCATGGTGTAAACAAAGTTTCATCCGTGTATTTCTGTAAAATAAATATTACAGAGAAAATAAAATATGTTATGTATAAATAAATTACAAATAATGTTTTTAACGGGTTTTATTTTTATTAATCCGTTGATTCAATCTGTCATGGATTTGAAGGTCTTCTTCGGTTTGATCTCGATCCAATGATTTCAATTTCTTCGAGGAGCATTTTGGACTAATCTCGGACTGAATTCCTATTGAACCGCTATGGATTTTTTCAAAGGGTTTCTGGATTTTTCTTTAGAGGCCTTTGATTTTCTCGAAATGGACTTTGACAGAGTTTTGATATGATTTTCAAAGAGAGGAAGATCCAAAACCACAAAGTTTTAGTATTTTTTGCATTTATCTTAATTCTGTATCAGCTTTCGCGAGTTTCTACATCTCAAACTCTCTGTCCGTCTTTTTCAAAGGTTCTACATCTCAGCTCTCCATTCAAATTTTTTTGAGAAGGAATTTGGTCCTCTATTTATAGATGAGAGGATGACAATTAATAGTTATTATGATGTCAAGTGTCACTTATAAATATTTTAATATATAAATATTAATTTATAAATATTTATATATTAAGATATTTAAATGGGATTTAATTATATATTTTAAATATATAATTAAATTTAAGTGCCTACAAATTGCCCCTTTGATATTTGTTGCAGAGGCTAAAGACTTTGCATCGGGAATAAATTTCAAAACTTATTTTTTTATTTGCGGAACTTATTAATTTAAAAAAAAAAAGAATTCCCGCATCTTCTTTTTTTAATTCCCCCAATTTTTTCCTAATTTTTTTGTTATAACTGAACTTAAAATTTATCTAAGTTGTCATGTATCATGCGAAGGAATCAAGTCGAACATAGTTCAGAGTTGCAGTTTAAACTTGTGCACCAATGGTGCATTCATTTTAGTATTGCAGGCAGTTTACACTCGTGCCAAGAAGCCTTCATTTCAGCATTGAAGACAGTTTACACTCGTGTCAAGAATCCTTCATTTCAGCATTGAAGACAGTTTACACTCTTGCCAAGGAGCCTTCATTTCAGCATTGTAGATAGTTTACACTCGTATCAATGAGTCTACATTTCAATATTGCAAACAATTTACACTCTTGTCAAGGAGCCTTCATTTTAGCATTGCAGACAGTTTACATTTGTTTCAAGGAGCCTTCTTTCAACATTGCAGACAGTTTACACTCGTGTCAAGGGGTATCTTCATCAATTGTAGACAGTTTTGTACTCGTGTCAAGGAGCTTTCATCAATGGTTAACAGTTTAATACCTGTATTAAGGAGTAACGTGCAGTTTAACCTCGTACATCTAGGAGGAACAATGCAGTTTAACTTCATGCGTCTTGGAGGAACAATGTGGTTTAACCTCGTGTGTCTTTGAGGATTTTGCATCCATAACATGAAAATAGTGTATACTTGTATCAAGGAGTAACAATGCAGTTGAACCTCTTGCATCTTGGAGGATGTTCATATTTTAATTTCAAGCATTGTCAACAGTTGAGGTTGACTCTTCATCATCAGAGGGAATGTTTCCCCTAGTTGCTTTTTATTGACAATGATACTTTGCTTGCCTCCTTGATTTTTTTTGGATCTATTAACAGCTTGAGATTATTTCTCAGCAACTTTGATTGTTCCAAGATTATTGCATTCTTCTTTTTGATTGAAAGTGACATCTTTGTTTGCCTCCTCAACTCGTTTTTGTGCAGGTTGACTTGACTTACCATTGTTGTTCATCAATTGATTGCGAATGTAGTCTTGTTTTGCTGATTGCATTACGAAGCTTTTCACCACTTTGTCAAATTTATCAACTTATCTATTATTGTTGAAGCATTTGTCATTGTCGTAGGCATGACAAGGATGTTTGCTGAAGACTTTTTATCGTCATCATCGCAACTTCTCTTATCTTGAGGTTTATTATTTGCAACAATGTTCTTTGAATCGACTTTGATGGTGTCATCATCTGTGACTTTGTTGATGTCATATGCTGCGACTTTGCTGATCATCTGCTGTAACAACCTTCTTTGAATCAATTTTGTTGATTTTGACCGAAAGAGATGAGCGGTAGAAATTGTCCCCTAGCCCTACCAATTTGCAAACAAATTTTCTTCCGTGTATTTCTTGTAAAATAAAAATTACAGAGAAAATAAAATGTGTTACGTGTAAATAAATTACAAATAATTTTTTTAGGGATTCTATTTCTATCAATCCGTTGATTCGATTCGTTGTGGGCTCGAAGGTCTTTTTGGGCTTGATCTCAATCTAATAGATTTTAATTTCTCTGAGGAGCGTTTTGGGTTGATCTTGGGCTGGATTCCTGTTAAACAGCTATAGATTTCTTCTAAGGGCTTCTGAATTTTTTCTTGAGTTTTGATTTTCTCAGAATGGACATTGACAGAGTTTCAGTATGATTTAACGAGAGGAAGATCAAAAACTATAAATTTTCGGTATTATTCGCATTTCTCTCCACTTCTGTATCAGCTTTCGGGAGCTTCTACATCTCTAACTCTCTTTAAATATTAAGAGGGAAAAGTCAAGTAAAGTTCAAATTTTATTTTAAATTTTCTTCGTTTTTGTCATTCCATCTCCATACGGGTACCATGATTTTCTAAGCAAAATGAAAGAATAATTTTGTCTTTTAAAAAGAGAGGAAGTGCTATAAAACATCTATTGATATTGTTTGATTTGACTATTTCATATGAATCTCACAAGTTTAAAACGTGTCACTGAGTAAAGATTTTAAATACTTGTTTAATAACCGCTCATATATCTCTTAGGCGAGTGACGTGACACTCCTAATCTAAACAGGAAGATATTAGAAAAAAAAAGGAAACATTTTTTCTCATAATCACATTACAAAGATGTAGAAGCAATAAAACTTATAAGAAACAATAGAAGTTTACAAAGTACAAAACACGAGTTTTTCCATTTCTCGAAAAAAAAAATGCAAAAGATTACTACAAAGGAGAAGAAGTCATTCCCAAACAAAATTCACAGTCTGAGAAAGTCGGCTTGACGAAGTTACAAAAATGAAATGAGAATTTCTTAGACTTCTATTTAAATATGACGGGCTACCTTCTATTAAAAAAACTTTCCCCATTCAAAAAATCTTTGTAAATATTTAAAAAAAATTATTTTTTAAATAACTCGTACACTCCTATATTTAATTTTGACATTAATTCATTAATTATTATTTAATGAATTATTTTATATAATTTATATTTTTCTATAAAAAAAATTTCCCGATTTGATGAAGAAAATACAACTAATCATACTAAAATGACAAGATACTTTTCTTTTAAATAATATTATGAAGAAACTTCGAACAAATAATAGACATGTGATTTATCTTTATGCAAGAAACTTCCAACAATAATTTATGAAGATAATAATGCATGTATAAATCAATTAAAGAAAAAATATATAAAAAAAGATCGCACAAAGCATATTTTACCAAAAAATTTGTTTACTTGTGATCTTCAAAAAATTGTGATATTGATATACAAGAGATCCGTTCAAGTGATAATTTAACGTACTTGTTCGCAAAAGCATTACTAACTTTAACATTTGTAAGATTAGTCCATAATATTGGAAGACGTCCGTACAAAGGTATTATGTATGGATGAAGAAAAGTGTATAAGGAACAATATAGTCTTTTTCCTTCACTAAGGTTTTTTTCTATTGAGTTTTTCTCTAGTAAGGTTTTAATGAGACATATTTTTTATACAATGGACATCCAAGGAAGAGCTTAATATATCTCAGTATTTGTATGTCCATTGAACTTCTATCAACTCCCATAACCCCTTTTACAATTATAATTTCTAATAACACATAATTTTTAGTAACCTCCTTATTCATGTTCAATGATGAGGAGTTAAATGTTTATATACATAATTGTACATGTATATATATATATATATAGATCTTTTATTTCATCCTTATAAACAGGGGTTAGATATGTATATTTAAATACATATATGAATCATATATATATATGATATAAGAAAAAACTCCCTCTTCTTATTTTCATTGATATCAAGAATTGAAGACCTTAATCTAAATAGATATGAATTAAGGGTATGAGTGATAATTATTCTGATAGCTAAATAATAATAATAATAATAATTTTAGTATTATTAGGAATTTTTAAAACTTTTAAGTATTATTATAATTGATGATTATGTTTATATGATTAAAATTTGAAATTGGCAAACTCAAAAGAAAAGTAACAATAATGAATTATAGGGAGCTCAGATTAAATAGGTGAAAACAACTTACTTCGCGCCTCCATCACTTCGCCTGATCTTTTTACTTACTAAGCCCGACAGTAAAGTATTCGGGTCTAGTACAACTTACTTCGCGCCTCCTTTTGTTCATCAGATTTCTACTAGAAGATTCCTTAGGGGATATTTCTAAACTTAATTATCTGTTTGGAAGATATTCCCAAAAAGTATCTCGCAGAATATCCTTATAATAGTGGGATATTTCAGAATCTGACAATTATCAGCCTTTTCACCCACCGCCTCCTTATTTCTCAGGGTCATTTATTCCTATAAAAAACCCCTCACGAGGATGAGAAGGTAATGCCAGATAACTCAACAAATTCTCTGTAAATTTCAAATATTCACAAGTCAGATTTCAGAATACTTACTTTACCATCGGAGGGTTCGTCGGAGGTTCCTCACCCTCTGTCTCAAACTTCTCTGTTTTGCAGATATTCACAGAGGAAATCTTCATCAAAGCACCAGCGAAACAGCCACCTAGGCGGAGATATTTTGGCAGAGATCATCAGACGATGCCGGTTAATTGACAAGTGGCGTCGAACCAATTTGCGACTAATCAGTTTGGTTATGTTATCGGGAACGAAAATTTTTCTGTTTCTTTCTCCTCAAGATTGGAGAATGTCAGGACGATCTGCCGAGCGTGGATACCAATTTGATACCACAGCTCCCACGACTCATCTAGCGCCGCAATCATCCGTTCTTGAGAAACCTTGTTGCCGCTCTGTCATTGAGCGCGTAGGACCCCAAGACATCTCTCGCGAAGTGTCCGACCTTCACGAAAGATTGAATGAAAGGCGGTTCAGTAACGTTGAATATGAGAGGGACGTTGACGATCTGCGAAAGGAAGTTGAACAACTTCGGAGGGAGCGCGACCTCTCACGGCAATGGTTACAACTCCAAGCGAAATTCCTCAAACAAGGCTTAACACTGCCAACTTTTCCGGATGACGATGGGGATCGTTACCGACCCCCACCACAAAAATCACCCACTATGGTAAGCAAGCACACTAGGGACCGAAATGCCCCCTCCATGAAAATGACATTTTGCTCGGTTAGCGAAGTCGATGAGAGTCAATAGTCAGGCAAGCAAACGAGGGAAAGAGGTCACGGACACAAATTTCGCTCAAAAAGACACAGACAGGAGCAAAGTCCCGATAGAACACACACAGACCGATCCAAAAAAAGGGACTGTTTGGGGGAAATGGGCCCATTCACCAAATAGATTCACTCCGCGATCCCGGACCCTTCGCTAAAAATTCCCTAGTTCGTCTTGTATTCTGGGTTGAGTAGGCCTCAAGAGCACGTCTGTAGCTTCAAATACGTCATGGGATTGGTGACTAACGACGAGGCCGTCCTATGTAAGGCTTTTACCAGTACCCTATCCGACAAAGCTCTAACTTAGTTCGCATCGCTAAAATCCGGAGCTATAATTTCGTGGCGTGACTTGGAGAAGTCATTTTTAGAAAAATTCAGCACCGCGGGAAAAATACCCAAAACAAGAGGGGACCTCGCCAACATCAAGCAAAGGGAGGGCAAGACTCTCCTCACCTATCTGGAGTGTTTCAAGCGAACATACGATGAAATTGAGAAGATCAGTCCAGACACTGCGATCACCTACTTCGAGGGAGGATTTCGGTCGAAGATGCTATTCACAGAGCTTCAACTCCGGAAACTAGAAACCATTGGCGAAGTATTCATCGTGGCACATAAAGTCGCACTAGCCAAAGAAAGGACACAGAAGTCGCGGAACAAAAAGGAGAGATATATTGAAACCTCCCCTCGAGACCAAAGAGGAAAGAATAGAACGAGGAAAACCAAGTCGTGCACATCGCTGAACATCCCAAAAGAGAACCTCGTCACGGACATCAAGCAGAAATATGGAGTTCATGATCCCACGCCTATGCGGACTTAAAATACACCCTCTAAAGACAAATTGAAGTATTGCGGATTCCACCAAGATTGCGGCCACACAACCGAGAATTACATACAACTGAAGCGCACAATCGAAAAATTGATACACGAAGGCCATCTGAAAGAATATCTCGCAGAGCAACCCAAGGAGAAAACTGAAAGAGTAATCGAAGTCATAACTCCACAATTTTCCTCCATTAAGCAGATAAAGCGGAAGATGCATAACTTAAATAAGCATGTTCTGATGTCGCACGAACCTATAACCTTCTTTGACCAAGATGTGGAGCTGAACGAGGAGGCCCGAATTACCCCCATTATCTTAGAAGTAGGCATGGTTGTGAAGGGAATTGACAAATGTTATGTAAGGAGAGTTTTGATAGACACAGGTGCAACCAAAAACATACTCTACATCAAATGTTTAATAGAAATGGGCATGAACGACAGTCATTTGAAGCCCGCAACATGGTCCTGGAGGGATTCACTGCTCACAAAATCGGAGTCAGAGGAACGATTAGAATCAATGTGACCTTGGGATCCAATACTTGTTCCCGCGAAGAGGAGATCAAATTTTATGTAGTAGATGTTGACTCCCCCTATAATGCTATCTTGGGAGCATCGGAGCATTCCGCATTCGAATTGGTCATATCAACTTCGCATCAGTAAGTACGGTTCGCAATGAGGAACGGGATCTAATGCGTCAAGAGCAATCCGAAAAGCCTCCTGGCTCATATCTTCAAATCTCGGAAGCAGCAGAGAGTTGTGTCGCCGTCTACAACGGTCGCGTCCGTGTTGACAGTGAAAGAGGAAAACTCAAGAGAGCCATCCCACCGAATATTTCGAGCCAGAGTCAATGGAGCACGATGAAGTTGCAGTTCACCCAGTATCCCGATCAAAAAGTCCGGATAGGAAACAAAATGCCAGCATCCATGAGGGAGGAGATGATCCACTTTCTTTTTTATCATCTCCACCACTTCGCTTAGCACACCGAGGATATGCCGAGGATATCACCAGACATCGCAGAGCACACACTCAACATCGATCCCACATTTTAACCCGTTAAACAAAAATCGTGACAGTTCGATGAAGTTAAGATCAAGGGTATGCAAATCAAAGTGCAGAAACTATTGAAGTCTAACTTCATACGAGAAGTAGACTACCCTTCATGGTTTGCAAATGTCGTGATGGTAAAGAAATCGAACGGGAAGTGGAGGATGTGTGTAGATTATACAGATCTAAACAAAGCCTGCTCTAAGGATTGTTATCCACTCCCTAGCATCGATGCTCTTGTGGATTCTACGTTAGGATATGAGTTCCCCAATTTCATGGACGCTTTCTCAGGGTATCACCAAATCAGCATGTGGCCACAGGATCAGATCCATACATCCTTCAGAGCGGCTGGAGGCACCTACTGCTACAATGTAATGTCGTTCGGACTGAAGAACGCCGGAGCAACCTACCAAAGAATGATCAATAAAATTTAACAACGGCAGATCGGTAGGAACGTAGAGATATATGTGGACGACATGGTCGTCAAGACCAAATGCGGAAGTTCCTACATGGAGGATTTAAAGGAGACATTCACCCCTTTATCAAAGTACGGATTGATGCTCAATCCGACGAAGTGCACGTTTGGAGTTAAGTCCGGCAAGTTTTTAGGGTTCATGATGTCGGAGTGAGGCATTGAGGCCAACCCACACAAGGTTTAAGTTGTATTAACACTAGTCGAGCCCCGCTGCATCAAGGATATTCAGATGCTAAATGGATGCATAGCCGCATAAGGAAGATTTATATCGAAATCTATCGAAAGGTGCGTACCATTCTTTAAAGCCCTAAAAGTTTTAGGAAAAATGTACCTATGGTGTGAAGAATGCTCAAAGGCTTGGGAAGATTTAAAGGATTACTTGGTGAGGTTGCCCTTGCTGAGTGCGTTTGTATCGAGCGAAGTGTTGTACATGTATTTATCTATTTCACAGCAGGTGGTGGCATCAGTCCTAGTAAGGGACTCAAAGGTTAGGCAACTGCTAGTTTACTTCGTTAGCCTAGTCTTACGAGATGCCGAGGTGCAATATTCACAAATTGAGAAATTGGCGTGCGCGCTGGTCATTAGCACACGAAAACTCTACGCATATTTTGAGTCTCACACGGTCGTCATCTACACCAATCACCCATTGAAGTAGGTTTTTCACAAACTAGTCTAAGCTGGAAGGATGCTTCGGTGGTCTATCGAGCTGTGTAGTTTCGATCTTAAGTTCGCACCACGAACAGCAATTAAAGCACAAGCTCTATCGGATTTTCTCGCTGAGCTTTCTTTCACAGAGGCACTTCCCCCCGAAGAGTCAGTACCCTCACCTACGAGGGACAATACCTGGACAATGATGATGGACGGGGCGGTCAATTTCAAAGGCATCGAAGTTAGTATCACGATGAACTCTCCCTTAGGGAAGTACGAAGATATCCAAAGTATGAGGCTCGATTACCCTTTGTCCAATAACCAAGCTGAATACAAAGCCCTTATCATCGGCTTGCAGTGGGCTTTGGATGTCGGCGTAAAAGCCCTAAAAGTCTTCAGTGATTCCCAAGTTGTCTTCGGACAGGTAAACTGTGAGTACGCTATAAACTCTAATAATTTGAAAGAATATGCGGATAGAGTTAACCGGTTGGTTACCGAATTCTGTCATTTCACGCTGGGAAAAGTGGACCGAAGTCACAACGAAGCGACGGACAGACTGGCCAAGATAGCTTCGGGAGAATCCCCAAATGATCTAGGACTGACATTAGAGCTTCTCTCCACTCTGGAGCCTATCCTGCCGTTACAACAATCGACCGCTGGTCCTCCCACATGGATCGACGAGTTGGAAAGTTTCATATCTTTGGATGTTTTATCGGAGGACAAAAACAAAGCAAGGCAGATTCGAAAGCGCACGACTCGGTATACAGTAATCAACAATATTTTGTATCGTCCGTTAGTTCTCAAAACCTCTACTCCACTACATTCCATCGGATCTTACTCAAGCGGTGTTGGAAGAAATGCATGAAGGGATATGTGGTGGTCATCCGGGGTCCCCTAGTAGAGAAGGTAATAAATTAGGATTTTTTACTGGATGACGCTACGAAAAGACGCGGAGAATTTCGTTAAACATTGTAAGGTATGCCAAAATTTTGGCAGAATACATCGACTATCATCCACCCCTCAGACACCTGTTCATGAAACTTTAACAACATTGGAGCAAGATTATTCGTACCCCTTTTGTATAAAAATGACACACGTAATAAATAACTTCTAAGTTTTGCAAAATGGACTTCAATATATTAAAAGAACGGCACTAGAAGGAGCTCAATGAATATACAATGTGAATTAGTGAAATCTCAATTTTTACATGTATGCATGTGTGTGTATATGAGTTTGATTGAAATTTATGTCTCTTCATATAGTGGAAAGAATTATATATTTTTTATGATGTTACCAATTGCTAGAGACAAATTAGGAGAGTGTAATTTTTGGATATTGGAAATGTGCTCTAGGCTCAATATCCTGTTGCAAGATGAATGACAACTAAAGTGTTGAGGTTTTGGAGTCTGATAGTTGTCACGATCTAATATTTTAAGCTCATTTAATACTTTTACGAATACTTATATAACTTATAAACTTTAATTCATAGATTAAGTATAGAATTAAGGTATGAGTGAAAATTCTAATTAGAGCATGAGTGAGAGTTAAAAAATACAATTTTAGTGCAACTGTGGATGTAAGTTTTTCTCTCAAACAAAACAAATTTGTGTGTCTCTTATTTCTATTTTTATTGTTTACTTTCTTTTTTCTAATTGCTCATGTGTTTTTGTATTTCAATCCCCAACATAAAGTTATTGACATGTCCTTATCTAAAATTTGTATAGAAATCTTTATAAAATAATTTCTTTCATTTAATAATAATAATAATGAAAATTTGTAATAATAATAGAGATTGATGATTATCATCCAATTGAACGATGTAATGTGATTTTTTTTACCTAGATTAAAAAAATTAAAACAATTTAAAAAATACAAAAAAAAAGATGAACTTGGGTTTTCAATTGATAAAACCTTTATACTGTAGCCTTAAATATAAAAAAAAATATATCTCCTTGTTCCAATTAATTCTTGCCACATGATGGTTACGTGATTCATGTTGGGTACACTTAACTATTAGGGGAAAGGCCGAATAGGAGTTTGGCCTAGTTTGGAGTGCAATATTCTCCTCACTTCAAGTTACGTGCTTGTGGCACTCAAACTATGTTTCCGATAAAAACATAAACACGAGTAATAACGAAAGTAAACAACAAAAATAAAAGATTTAAAAATTTACGTGGTTTGATTAAAAAAAGCTATACCTACGGTCATGTTAGAATTGCATTTTTTGTACTCACAATTAAAGTTTATAAAATACATGGGTAGTAAGAGAAGAGCCAATAACTAACGCTCTATCCCCATTACCTTGCTTGTTGCTCAGTCAACGAAATCTCCATCACGCTCTCAGACTCCTGTAACCATCACGACAAACAAGAGTTCATAGTAATTGTCATACCTAATAAACTGGGCTCATTGAAGTATGTATTTATTCGTATTCTTTTCCTATGCGTCAAATTCTTATATTCATGTGTAAAGACACGAGATTTTTAGCCTAATGAGTTATAAGTTTTATTTGTGAGCAAAAATAGTTATATAATGTTTATTATGGTAAATGATTTTCAAATGAATAATTTTACTTTTTATTTACCAAATGAATTATTGTTGATATAAATCACTATCTTCCATTAGTCTCGTTTTATGTAATTTGAGTGACATACAAAAAAATAAAAATAATCAAATGACTAAGAAAAAGCTTTTATTTGAAAATAGGGAAGTAAAATAATAATAATAGTAACAAAAATAACCTCCAATTGTATCTTATACTTCTATGGTGAGACTAAGTGACTAGAGAGTAAAAAAATTTAAACTATTAGGAATCTTTGATAGAATATAAATTTACATATGTTTTACTTATTATATGTGTATTTGTTGCATGTACTTTATCTTTCTTCATTTTTATTTGTGATTTCACTTATTAAAATAAATTTGTGTTCTTATATTTCAATGGTATATTTAATTGAGGATTTCTTACTTTTTTATTCTAATTATTTAGGCCTAATTTGTAAAGAAATTCGGCCCGAGTATAATCCGAATAATAAACCCAAGTGAAGCCCAAGCATATTTTAAGTCTGAAGATCTAGAAGGAATTAAGCCCAGAATTTTGTGTAAGTCCTGTGTAAGTCCATAATTGAGGGTTAACAAACCAATATAAATATATGAAAATTGGGATTAGTAAAAGAGCTTCTTTAAAAAAGTAAATATTTTGAAACACTTTTACATTTACCATATATCGAATTTATGACCTATGAAAATTATAAATGAAGATATTATGAACTGGGCTATACCTTCATGACAGTAAAAAAACCTTAAGTAATAATTTTTTTTCCTAGTTTGAGATTTGAATAAAGAGAGAAAAGAGAGATGGAAGAGAAGGTGACCGCCCATAAAATCTTAATTAGTCCAAGAAGTGATTGTAATATATAATTAATTTTAAATACTCACATCGATAATTCCAATGTGAATTTGGAGTTCGTAATCAATATAAATACTTAATTATATGATAATTTTCAAGTATGATTTTATTGTTTTAGAATTTAATGTTTAATTGATTGATTGAATATTATTGAGATTAAATTTTATTCTTTTCGTGATTATTGATTGAATTGAAAGGACATTTATTGTTTATTATTGATTTTAATTTTAAATAATTTTAAAGATTTCTGAATTATCTTCATTTGAGGGATTGTGTGTGATATCAATTTTTATGTTTAATCAAATTCTAATGAATTGTTAATATTCTAAATGCTATTTATGAATTTCATTTATAATTGGGTAAACTAACTCAGATGCACCTCAAATATTTTTTGTACATAGAGTATTGATACGCGAAAATCGTATCACATTTTTAGCATGTTTTTATATATGTTTTAATTTGAAATTGAGAGTAAATTGACATTAATTGTTTACTATTTACTTGATTTCACGGTTTTTATGATTTTGGAAGTGTCAGGTGAAAAGTAAAAGAAAATAGCAAATTCTGGGGCAAAAACGCAATTTTTAGAAATGTTGACCCGGTCAAAGGGCCGGGACGGGCGTCCCGACCCAGTCAAACTGCCAGGACAGGCGTCCTGAACCGGGACGGGCGTCCCGAACCTGGTCAACGAATCAGGACGGGCGTCCCGAGCCGCCAGAAGCTGTCCCACATCGAATTTTTCAAAGATTTTCACTCCGGGAAGCTGCTATAAATACCCCAGGCCTCCAGCAGTTGAATTCATCCCTCTCCACTCGATCTGAGTCATTAAGTGGTTTCCAGTGTACAATTTTCCAGTACACAACTCACTCAGAGACTCGGATCTCAGTTTTCTTTCTTATTAGTGTTTGTTTTAGTTTCTGAGAAATAGTCTCAGATCATATGTTCGTTTCTAGTATTCATAGAATACCCGGGATTTCGTTAGGAGATCCTAAGAGAGCTCTAGGCGTTCGAAGAGTCAGTCCACAGGGCTAGGCTTAAGCCCAGGACGTAAGGTAAAGTCTAGCTACTAGGCTGAGGAAGCGTCCTCCGAAGGTTCTGGTGAGCAGAGTCAGGGCGAGCAATACGACATATACAGCAGTACGCTCCGTAGGCGAGACTTCGTAAAGGGTGATTTCTTTATGGCATCGGTCCCCATGTCCCTCTCTTATATGTGTTATTGCTTTGTCCTAAATATGAATTATGAATATCAGATTACGATTTTATAAATAGTTGTGTTATATGTTGAAGTTTTTATGTTTTTCCAGAAATAGCCACCTGCTAAATATTCATTATGTCTGCATGTCTAATGTAAGTCTCTTTTAAACTAAAACTAGGGTTATAGACAATTCCTAACCACGGTCTATTCATAACCTGTTTAGTTTAACAGGCATCAATTAGTATTGGTGTCTGCCATACTAGATAAAATAACCAACGGAACACCTTGTTTGTTAGAGTAGTCTAGGTAGGCTGAGTAGAGAGTTATGCCGGCGGTTTTGCGACGAGCAGCATGACCCCGAAGTGACATAGGGTACCGTTCATTGCTGACTTTAGTCCGGGCCGTGAGTAGGGCCGTTTACCTTAACGATGGGGCGGTAGTGTAGAGACCTCAGATGTGGTACACCTTTAGACACAGAACATAGTTGTATTCCAGGCTAAGATATATCTAAAACACTCGAATATAGGTCAATCAACATATAGGAACAGTATAACATAGAATCAGAATTCATCTTTAAAACACTTTTAGGATTAATTAGACTTAAACCTAGTGGAGAATGGATCACCCTCTCATCAAAGTATTTGATGAAGATTGCATAACTGGATTATAATATAGGAGTTAGGATAAAAGGCTAGTTACTACTAAGCCGTTGCCACTTCCCTAGGAGTACGATAATTAAATTAATAAAATCGTAGATACTTTCCAACAGACTAGCTACACGATAGGTACTCTGCCTTAGGTTGTGGCTGATTAAGTGACACCATAGAGACTAAATGTGACAATTAGTCAATCACAGTCCTTAATTATTCATAATCAACATAGGGTAAAATAACACATATTTAGCACATCGGTCGGAAACCGCATCAAGTATCATTAACGTTTTAAAACGTCCCACTACATGCACCTCTGTTAAGTCAAATCGTTAAGTCTTTAATTTTGTCGTTAGTCAACCTTTTTTCCACTGTTTGACATTGTTCCAATCAGGGGCATTTTTGTCTAATTTTTCTTTTTTTCATTTTTTAAAAATATTTTCTCTCTCCTTCTTCTTCCTCTTTTCTCTCTCTTCCTTCTTTCTCTCTCCATTAATTTAATTTTTTTTCTCTATCTTCCTCTTTTCTCTCTCTCTTTTTCTTTTTCCTTTCTCTCTCTTAATTTGGAGAGAGAATTATAAAGTTGTTCAAGTTTTGCAAGATTCATAACATGATCAGTGGATTCTGTAAAAGCAAGGAAAATAAACACGGATTCGTGGAAGCTATAGATCTGAAAGATGAAAATCAAGGCTTGAATCCAAGTAATCTGAATCTGAGTCTGAATACGATTTCATCAATTTCCAGTAGGATTGGCATATTCTTGCACAAGAATGAATGCAGCTACGATGATGACATCATGAATAATAATATCTGGTCCCTTCTAATATTCAACAATTCGACTCTGATCGCAATGGGTTACTTCAGGCCACGAGAACTACCTAACCTCGAAAATGTTATCAAACTGAGGGTTCTGTATCTTTACGTTATGGATTTGAAGAACGGAAAATTTCCCGACGGAATGGAGAATCTTGTCCACCTCTGGTATTTAAGCTTTAGAGAATGTTACCTGGACAAATTGTGTTCTTCTTCCGTAATCAGTAATTTGTTCTATTTACAAACCCTTGATTCAAGAGTAAGAAACTAGGGTCAAATGACATCGATCGGAGTATCCCGGAATTCTTCCATATGCATTCGAGAATTATTTTGATTTTGAGAACGATTTGCTGTTGTGTTGTTGCTGTTGCTATCACCCACATAAGGTTCTGCATTTCAATTAAGTCTCGGACGTCACATTGACTGGCATCGAAGTTGTCTAGTAACTTCAGTTCCTTTACTTTTTCCATCTTTAATTTACCACCGTCGGGAATAACCTGGTAAGTCGGTGGCAGGTAAAGATACCTTAACCTTTCCAAGAGAGAGAAAGGAAAAAGAAAAAGAGAGAGAGAAAAGAGGTAGAGAGAGAAAAAAAATTTAAATTAATAGAGAGAGAAAAGAGGAAGAAGAAGGAGAGAGAAATAAATTTTAAAAAATGAAAAAAAATAAATAAATATGGAACAAAAAAGCCCCTGACGTGAACAGTGTCAAACAGTGAAAAAATGTTGACTAATATCAAAATTAAAAACTTAAAGGTTTGACTTAATAGATGTGCATGTAGTAGGACGTTTAGAAACGTTAATGACACTGCAAAAAATCTTTGAGGTGAAAAAGTTGGATTTTGACATTAAAGAGGTGCATTTGGGATAGTTTACCCTTTATAATTTATCAAAGAATTAATTTAATAACTCGAAATATTTTTAACAAATGAGGAAAAATTTAATTCAAAATATTATTCTTGGACTAAAAATCTTAATTTTATATTTCCATAACCACAAAACCTCTTATTATTATTGTTAATTTTTGGGTAAACTATCCCAGATGCACCTCTTAAAGGTCAAAATCCAGCTTTTGCACCTCAAAGATTTTTTGTACATAGAATGCCCCTAACGTTTCAAAACGTCCCACTACATGCACCTCTGTTAAGTCAAACCGTTAGTGACTCAATTTTGCCATTAGTCAACATTTTTTTACTATTTAGTACTATTCCAGTTAGGGGTATTTTTGTCCAATTTGTTTAAATCTTTTTTAAATTTTTTTTTCTTTCATTCTTCTTCCTCTTTTCTCTCTTCCTTCTTTGTTCTCTCTATTAATTTAATTTTTTTTTCTCTCTTTTTCTTCTCCTTTCTCTCTCTTCCTTCTTTCTCTCTCATTCTTCCTCCTCATTTCTCTCCTTATTTCTGTATTTCTTCTTGTAATAACATGATAGAATTCATCCGCCCTCTTCCTCAATTCATCTCCTTCCTTCCAGCGAATCCATCACTTTTGGGCATAGATTTGTTTTTTAATATCTTAAAAAAGAAAAAAAACATCGGTGTGTCACTAAGGTTTGGATCCTAGATTGAGTTATTTTTTTAACCATATTTTAATGGCCATGCCACTCCCTTTGCTAATTTATTTCTTCTAGATTTTCTTTCTTCTCTTCCCCGTCCTTTCAAATTTCCAGCTTCTCTTCTTCTTCTTCTATACAGAAAATAAATACATACAGATTGATAGATATAGCTAGCTCTTTTGAGGCTTGATGGGGTTGCAGAGAAATCTGGGAAAATTAGCGATGAAATTTCAAGATTTACTTCTTTTGGGGTGGGATACGGTAATCATAATCAGTTTTGTCATGGCGGTTTACAGTTTCTTGAAGATAAGGATAACAATAACAAGAAGAAGGCTACGGCTAATAATTATGCTTCTGTTTCATCACAATTGCTGCTGCCGCCTCAATATCCCAATCCCATTCCTAGGCCAACAACATCTGTAATTCCTCTGTCTCAAGACTCTCAACTGGGCTCTGTTAATGGCGGTTATGGACTTAATTCCCAAGGAGGGATTGTGGGTTCTTCAAGTCTTATGAGACAGAACAGTTCCCCTGCTGGATTGTTCTCTCAAAATGGTACTGTACTGTTTCTTCTCTTCAATTCTTGGGATTTATTACAAGAAGAAATACAGAGATCAAGAGAAATGATGAGGAAGAAGGAGAGTGAAAGAAGGAAGAGAGATAAAGGAGAAAAAAAAATTAAATTAATGGGAGAGAAAGAAAGAAGAGGAGAAAAGAGGAAGAAGAAGGAGAGAAAAAAATTTAAAAAATATTTTAAAAAAAATTTTAAAAAAGTTTTTAAAAAATTTAAAAAAATTGGACAAAATGCCCCTAAATGAAATAATACTAAATAGTGAAAAAAGGTTGACTAACGGCAAAATTGAGTCACTAACGGTTTGACTTAACAGAGGTACATGTAGTGGGACGTTTTGAAACGTTAGGGGCATTCTATGTACAAAAAAATTTTAAGGTGCAAAAGTTGGATTTTGACCTTTAAGATGTGCATTTGAGATAGTTTACCCTTAATTTTTTAATAATTAATTATGATTTATGTTTCTTAGAGAAACGAGTTGGTGAACAAACTATCAATCTTCTACCATATTAAAATAATAAATAATTTATTACATATTAATATTTACAAAATTATTCATCTTGATTTTTTAAAAAACATTTATTGTTATTATCTGACTAGTATTATTTAATAATAAGGAAAATAATCTATTTATAGAAAATTATCTTGTTAATTATTTTAGTAAGGGAAGGTAGCCGGTCATATTTAAATAGAAGTCTAGAAATTCCCAATTCATTTTTGCAACTTCGGCAAGCCAGATTTCTTAGTTTGGGAATTTTGTTTGGGAAGTCTAAGAATTCCCATTTCATTTCTGTAACTTCGGCGAGTCGACTTTCTCAATCTCTGAATTTTATTTGGGAATGGCTTCTTCTCCTTTTGTGGTAAACTTTTGCATTTTTATTTCTTCAAGAAACGGATGAATTTGTGTTTTGTAGTTTTGTAAACTTCCATTGTTTCTTCTTAATTTTACTGCTTCTACATCTTTGTACTGTGATTATGAGGAAAAGGGTTTCCTTTTTATTTAATATCTTCTTGTTAAAATTAGGAGTCTTACATCGCTCGCGTAAGAGATATATGAACGGTTATTAAACAAGGGTTTGAAACCTTTACTCAGTGACGCGTTTTAAACCTGTGAGATCTACCTGAAATGGCCAAAGTGGACAATATTAGTGGATTATTTATAACACTTCCTCTCTTTTTGAAAAAATAAAAAAAATTATTTTTTCCTTTTTGCTTAGAGAATCAAGGTACCTCTATGGAGATGGAAAGACAAAAACAAAGAAAATTTAAAATAAAATCTTATCCTTCTTAATATTTAGATATTTAGAAAAATATTCAGTATGTATATTATTATCGTTTAGATAAATAAGTTTATATTATTTATTTATTTATTTATTTATTTATTTATTGTTGATCATTGAGTTCAATTTTAGTTTTGATTAGGCAATAAGTATTTTCTATTAAATTTTATCAAGTTTTAGTAAATTGAAATTTATGTTCTAAGAGCATGTAAGTCTTGTAGAGTGAATTTACATTAGTTAGAATCTCATTAAGATATGAATTAGTTTTTCTGGAAAGCAAGATATGAGTTATTTGATAATATCATGAATGATAAAAATGACCTTAACAAAAATTGTATATGCTTGAAATATAAATTTTGGTAATTTAAAATTGATAAAAATTGACATAATGATAACTTTGTCTAACAAAAATAAATGAGATTCGACAGTCAAAATAAATTGAAAAGTATTTGGTTTAGCGGGTATATGACTCCAACTTGTACGAAGATGTAGATGTGCTCCATCTTTATTGTTACATTTTTTTATGTAATATATTAATCTTAATTCATTCATTGATATTTTTCATTTTTGTTTTAGGTACCTTGTTTATTTGTTGGTATAGAGGAGCACAAGGCTTCTTATCTATTGTGCAGAGTGCAAACAAGTTTCCATTCACCGGTATTTCTCTTTCTAACTCTTAATGTTTATTATGGTATATACTACTTTATTTTCTAAATGCAGAGTTTTATTGTATCGTTATCTTTCATTTTGTATATTAAGTTACTGCTTATCAAGTTCTACCGGAAGATGAAAGCATGCATTGGATTTGTTGGAAATGTGAAGCTAGAATTTATTGGGAGAGAAAAGTATCTAGTAGGAACGTTGGAAAACATTCTAGAACATTGAAAGTAAATGAAGTTAATAGCAGCTCTATCACAAGAAGAACTAATCACGTTCAAAGAAGAAATTGACGACTAGAATTGCAGAAGCAAGTCAAGGAGCAAGAGCATTGAAAGGGAATGATGTTAAGAGTAATGTTACAAAAAGAACTAACTACATCCAAAGGAATATTTGACGGCTAGAACTGCAGAAGCAAGTCAAGGAGCAAGAGCATTGAACGGGAATAATATTGAGAGTAATGTCACAAGAAGAACTAACTACGTTCAAAGGAGTAATTTGACGACTAGAACTGCAGAAGCAAGTCAAGGAGCAAGAGCATTGAATGGGAATGATGTTGAGAGTAATGTCATAAGAAGAACTAACTATGTTCAAAGAATAATTTGACGGGTAAAACTGCAGAAGTAAGTCAAGAGCATTGATAGGGAATGATGTTAAGAGTAATGTTACAAGAACTAACTATGCTCAAAGGAGTAATTTGATGGTTAGAACTGCAGAGCAAGCCGAGGAGCAAGAGCATTGAATGGGAATCATGTTGAGAGTAATGTCACAAGAAGAATTAACTACGTTCAAAGGAATAATTTTGACGGTTAGAACTGTAGAAGTAAATCAAGGAGCAGAGCATTGAATGGGAATGATATTGAGAGTAATGTCACAAAGAACTAACTACCTTCAAAGGAGTAATTTGATGGCTAGAAATGTAGAAGAAAGTCAAGGAGGAAGAGCATTGAACAGTAATGATGTTGAGAGTAATGTGACAAGAAGAACTAACTACGTTCAAAGGAGTAATTTAACAGCGAGAACTACAGAAGTATGTCAAGGAGCAAGAGCATTGGATGGGAATGATGTTGAGAGTAATGTCACAAGAAGATCTAACTACGTTCAAAAGAGTAATTTGACAACGAAAACTGCAGAAGCAAGTCAAGTAGCAAGAGCATTGAAAGGGAATGATGTTAAGAGTAATGTTACAAGAACTAACTATGTCCAAAGGAGTAATTTGACGGGTAGAACTGCAGAAGCAAATCCAGGAGCAAAAACATTGAATGGGAATGATTTTGAAAGTAATGTCACCAGAAGAACTAACTACATTCAAAGGAGTAACTTGACGTCTAGACCTGCAGAAGCAAGTCAAGGGGTAAGAACATTAAAAGGGAATGATGTTAAGAGTTATGTCACAAGAACTAATTACGTTAAAAGGAGTAATTTGACAGCAAGTCAAGGAGCAAGAACATTGAAAGGGAAAGAAAGTCCAGGAGCACAAAGAATGATATTTGGACCCAATTTGGGTTTTAGTATAGATACGGTTCCATCTGAGGAGAAAGGTTGCCTCATCAATCTTGAAACAGACTTTCAAACTTCATTTAGTAGAAAGGTATGTCAGGATGTTACAAGGAAAATTTCTCGAGTTATAAGTAATTCATGATGGTAGTGTATCTGATGAAGACTATCAACAAAAGAAAAGGCGAAAAAGAAGGTTAATACTTAGTGAAAGTAGTTCTTCTGAAGAAGATGATGTTTTGACCTTTGATATTGATCATGATGGAAAGGGTCTTGAGAATCAAAGAAGATATGAGGATTGTGTAAAGTCTAGGAGATCATGTTTTTACGACAATTCCAAAAAGAGATTAAGAAGTACCATAATGGAGGAGGGAGGTAGGAGAGAATCTCTCAAATATTAATTCTCAGCCTCACAAATCTTATTTCTTCTAAATATTGTTGCATCTTTATTAGTAGATTACTATATCTTATATATCTTGTAGATATTATTATATATGGTATATATCTTCTTGAGCATTGTGAATATCTCAAAGATACTTTGTCAGAACTTAGACATCACCTCTAGTCTCATGTTCAAAGACACTATGAAAGACATCTTGGAGGCTCTCGCTCATCGCCTCGATACAAGTAGTATTATGTGGATCAAATAGATAAAATGATATATTGTAAACATACATAAACAAAATTAACTTACATTGGCATACTATACTCCTCTAAATCTTTGTGGGATAATGTCACGACCCTGAACCCGTAGGCCAGTGCCCAAACTTTGGGCTTTACAGCTCCCACAGTCAACTAGTTGTATTATCCTCACTGTATCAAAAGGGATACCCCGAGTTAAGATTAAATACTTAGGCTCATTCTTATTTACCATTGCACATTCACTTTATTTTTCGATGTAGGATGGGGTATCATAGATAAGATCAAACTTTGCCAATCACGCCATCATTGCCATGTTGGTGATTTGGAGAATGATTGAGTTATAGACTTTTTAGTGGGTCTAATTATTCACTCACAAATTCATAAAAATATCCTCCTTATAAAAACATTTCCATGGTTGTAAAATTTATACCTTATTTCATATAGTACGAAATTCAATACCATAAGTCACGCTAACACCTCCAATTGTGCTCAATGGCTTTTCCTCTTATTTTTGTGATGCCTTTGTAGTTAATTATTCCTTTACAATAAATTCAAATCTGTAGCATTGCTCATAGTAAGTTCATATAATCTAATTCTTTTACTTAAAAGGCTATATATGAAATGGGCTCAGTTTGTGATTAAGGACCGTGATGAAGAGAGCTAATGTCGAAAAAAGCAGCACCCAAAAGTTCTTGAGCTACTGGTTTACTCCAAGGTGTTAGATGTCCTACCTTGCTTCCAATAAGCCTTGATTTCTCCTTTAGTATTCAAATCACATGTGCATTCTTTGCCTCAAGCATGCGTGTAATCTTCACCAAATTTTCCCATCATTCAAGGAAGTTTTCTTTACCAACTTCGATATTTAGTAATCAATTGATAGCATATAAATTTATATATTTTTAACCTCTTATCCTTAGTATTTGTTGCATTTATTTTTATGATTTCTTAGATTTTATTTGTCATTTCGGTTATTAAAATAAATGTAGGTGTTTTTTTTTAATAACGTTGATCTTTGATTGAAAATCGCAATTTTATACTTGTATTTTTCTCTTATTTTTATTAGTTTATTGTTTTCATATTAAGTAAGCATAAAAAATCTCTTTATTTATTATTGTTAATTTCTTATAAATTGATTTATTATTAAGGCTTCATAGCGAGATAACCTGATATAGCAACAGCAAAACCTAACCTCGCCAAGATTTTGGAGTTATTGTTGGGAAAAAATAGTCTTTTAATCAAAATAAGAAACCTTTAGTTTTAAAAAAATGATTGATACTTTTTATTTGCATTTGGTCTTATTTTCATGCTAGAATTGAAAGTTTCAATTACGGGCATTGTTCGCGGAGGTTGCAGGCACTATTTTATTTAGAATTTTTTGTTTCCGATTGGGCTGAATTTTGGTGCCCAAAGGTTTTGGTTAGTGGGGAGCAATAATCACTGTCTTTAACAATGATCTAAGCTAGATTTTGGCCAAAATCCATTGTTTTGGTCACTTTTTCAAAATTTAAGTATTTTTTGCTTTAATTTTAATCATTTTTTGTTAGTTTTTTTTTTTTTTTTGGTTTGGGGGGGGGGGGTTTGCATTAGCTATTTGCATCATTCTTTGAGCTATTTATTGAACTAGCTGCATGACCAACATCTCTAGTGATTTACCTACTTTTGATGAACTAGAGAGGCATTTTATAGGCTAATTAGGAATAAGAACAAGGAACAAGAATCTTCTATTGTTAAAATTGCTAGTGTTTTGCTAGATAACTGATAATACTAAAATATTCATGTATTTTAGTGACATTTTATGCTTAATTCTTGATCTAATTGATGAAAATGAATCACTTTTATTTTAATTTGACTATTTCTTTGAATTAAGTAATTTCAAGAAGTTTTAGAGGTAAAATCGTGAGAAATTAGGACTCAATTGCAAAATCTAAAGATATTTACACGTCACGCCTTGACGCCCGTCAAGACCTCGTTCTTGACGGCCGTCAAGCTTACGACCGTCAAGAGAGATTTGTTGATGGCCCTCAAGCACTGTTCATCAGATTTTTATTGTGAATTTCCAATTTTAACCTCACAATTTGTATCTATAAATAGTAGAATTTCACCATAGATTAAGATATAATGTGTAGAATAATTTTTGAGAGAATTGTTAGACTATCTTTGTATTTTCATACATTGTTCTTCAATATAAGATGTAGTTCTTCAAAAAGTCATTTTCATTCTTTCAATTCTCTTTGATTTCCCAAGAAGGGAATCATATAGAGCTTTGTTGTTTGAGAGTGAAAATCAAGTCACTTTTGAGTGTTGTGAGTATTCGATGTTCTAAACTAAGAAATTGAGTGTTCATACTACTTGGAGTGAGTTTGATTCATAGTATAAAACCTCCAATAGATTCATAAATTGAAGAGTCCTCAACCCTCAAGGACTTCAGTTTGTCGATTTCCCTTGGTGGATTGCTTTGATGTATTGAAGAGTTGATTTGAAAACATCTACAAGTACTTGAAGATCTAAGGAGTTCCTAGCTTCAAACTTTGTACATTTTTCCTCCTTATTCTTTTATGTTCTTGTATGTATGATTTTAGCATCAATTCCCTTTTAGGATCTCTAATATTCTACATTTCTTTAAGATTGATTTTTGAGAATTCTTATATGTCTTGTGATTGTTTGATCTTATGTCATCTATATCGTAATTTTCTTTGATATTTGCATTACAACTATTGACAATTTGGTAGGGTTTACAATAGATGCTAAGCAAACAACAAGGATAGTTGGGTGTTGATGCTTAAGTCTAAGCATAAGACCTTTCAATTCATGAGAGTTTATTATGTGAAGAACCTCCCATTAATTGCTAGGTCTTCAAGAATGAGGGTCTCCCCACACATCTCTTACAAACAAGCCCATTAACCTTAAGCGTTGATACCACTTGTTAGGCCCACATATACCCACAAGGTTGGGCTTACACCACTCAACTCCACATTAGTATGATATTGTCCGCTTTGGGCCTAAGCCCTCACGGTTTTTGTTCTTGGGCAACATCCCAAAAGGCCTCATACTAATGGAGTTAGTGGTACTCTTATATGCTAGTCACCATTAGCATTATCTTTAGATGTGGGACATGGGTTGACACCCCAACAACGTCTTCTTAGTTAATCATATAAGTAAATTAATCCTTAACTTCCTTGGAAAAACCATAATTACAAATTTTAAATCTCCAACTATGGG
This sequence comes from Asclepias syriaca, assembly GCA_027405835.1. Classification (NCBI taxonomy): domain Eukaryota; kingdom Viridiplantae; phylum Streptophyta; class Magnoliopsida; order Gentianales; family Apocynaceae; genus Asclepias; species Asclepias syriaca. Next base: position 30,827 of record JAPHNG010000464.1, read on the forward strand.
TACTCTAAACCTAAGTGACACTCACATTTCTTATTCAATCTTAATATTACTTAAACTAAATAATTCAAAGAGTAATGGTGTGCAAAAAACCATCACCAATGGGACTTCTTGTGAATTGACAAGACCTTTTGATAAGCTTGGCCAGTATAGTCTAAAAACAAACTCACACTCAATCAAAAACAATAATATTGTAGCCAATGATATTTTTCACTTTGGCCCATTTCAGGTGAATCTCACGAGTTTAAAATATGTCACTGAGTAAAAGTTTTTAGACCCCCTATTTAATAACAACTCAAAAATCTTCTAAGCAAGCGATGTGGGACTTCAGGTACCAACAGTTTGTTATTTTTAGAGATTTCTTTTAGATTCTCCCTAATATTATTTCTCTTTTCCAAATATTTTGATCAATAAAGTTTTTTATTTTTTATTTTTTATTTTTTATTTTACTAATAAGATTCATTTTATAAAATATATTATTAAAGTTAATTGAAAATTAATTTTTTTAAACCTTAAAGCATAGGTTGGTAAGGAGCTTTCCTAATTTAATAAAATAAAAACGACTTATTTATTCAACAAAAATAATATTGAGATTAAATCAGTCTAATTTTCATTATA
>JAPHNG010000467.1:0-28945 GCA_027405835.1 Asclepias syriaca
TCCATAGGGTCCCGGTGCCTTCCTTCGGTCCCTATGGCTCATGCTCAGAAACTGCCACTCCGTTGATTGAATGCATGGATCATGTGTTTTGGTATAGGGATCAATATAGAATGAAGTAGCCATTTGCTCTAACAACCCGGAATCAGCTTACCAACAACCATGATCATCTTTGAGTTGCACAATCTTTTGTCTATTCCGCTTAATGAGTACCGATTGGTGAAAAAACCTTGTATTCTGCTCACCACCCTCAATCCACCGGATTCCCGCCTTTTGTTTCCAACAAAATGCTCTTGGATAAGGGTTTAGTTGAGTTCCACCATTACTTGCCTTTCCAAGTATGTTGAATGCCTTTGACTTAAGTGTTTCTAAATTCTTCAAGCCTCTGCAACGAGATTTTCGCTGAAAGATGTTCTCGAAAATATTCTGGTTCCATCTAGGCAACTGCTCATGCAGGATCGACATGCACACTTGTAGCTTGGACTCCCCCCAACGACCAAATTCCAGTAATAAGATTTTCGAAAGTCGGATGCCTGAACCACATATCAAGCATTCGAAATTTGGGGACCAATGTCACGATTTTATTATAGTTCGAGGATCAATCTCACAAAAAAAAATTTGGGGACCAATGTCAACAAACTTCTATAGTTTGGAGACTATTTATGCCAATTTGCCATAAAGATACTCAATAACCCAAGGAAAAATAAGTATAATTTTCTATTATTTATCATTTCTACAAAAAAAAAAAAGTTATAAGCATGGAGAATCACAAGAATAAATTTAATTTAAGATTAGATAGTTTATATGATATATTTTTTAAAAAATTGTTGAGTCACGAGATTCACATAATTTTGTGTTAATTTTGTAAAATTAGAACCACTAGAAGATTTACAAATGGAGATACCCAATAACCTACTAGAACACATGCATAATTTTCTATTATTTATGGTTAGATTTTGTTTTTAAAAAAAGACAAAAAAATTTTCTTTTCGATTTTTGTAAAATCAAGGATTTTTCTACCTATATATACCTCCACTTTCATTTTTATTTCATAACATATTTTTTATAAATCTCTTCTACAATCAAAAGCAAAATATAAGGTATGGCAAAGTTTCAATCAAGCTTCCTTATCATTTTCTCTATCATGCTTCTCTTTTCTCTATAATTGAGCAGAATCTTATGTTTTACAATTAGAATCTTATGTTTTTCTAATTTTGAGTTAAAATATCTACATAAATACATTAATTTTGGATCATCAAGTCCACACGGAACAATATAAATTTAGAATCAAATAGTTTATATGGTATATTTTCTAATTTTACATTTCAATGTCCACGTAAATATGCTAATTTTGGATCACCAGGTCCAGAATAGTTTATATGGTATTTTTTTTTCTAATTTTGAGTTACAATATCTACATAAATACATTAATTTTGGATCATCAGGTCCACACGGAACAATATAATTTAGAATCAAATAGTTCATATGGTATATTTTCTAATTTTGCGTTTCAATATCCACATAAATATGCTAATTTTGGATCACCAGGTCCACAATAATTTATATGGTATATTTTCTAATTTTACATTACATTGGTCCACATGAATATACTAATTTTGAATTACAAGATCCACTAAAAAATGGTATTGTTTTTTTAAAGTTAAAAAATGCAATATTCTTCATTCTAATTATTGTCAAATCCATAACTTTTCTACCTATATATACCATCACTTTCACTTACAGATTATAACAAACATTTTGCAGATCTACTACAAATAAAAATATAGAATATAAGATATGGCAAAGGGTCAAACAAGTTTTTTTTTCATTCTTTCAATCATTCTCATTTCAGGTTAGTATTATTCCTTTTAATTATTTGATTTTAATTACTATTTAAAAGTCACTTTAAGTTGTAATTAATTTGAAATTAAGTAAAAACTGACACTTTTGGTTGAGGATGAACCTTATGCTTTATTTATTAATAAAAAATTAATTTATGAAAATATTTTTTAAATTTATTTTGTGATTTAAATTAGTGTCTCTAATATTTCAAAGCATATTATATATTTATCATTGATTTATCTTTATTTTTTTTAAACAAGTGATGGGTTATTTTTTACAATATTAGCTCAAACAAATAGATTTTCTAACAGCATAGCAGATTGTGAAGGTTTTCACTGTATTCTGAGACTAACCCTACAATGTGAATTTTCACGATGTATTTGTGTTCATATAGCTCAAACAAATAAAGGGTGTAACACGTAGCAGATTGTGAATTTCTTGAATGTTTTCCTGGAGAAACCCTAGAATGTATAGCTTCGAGTTGTGCTTGTATTAACGGTACTTTAGCTCAAACAAATAAAAGTTGTAAAACTGTAGCAGATTGTGGACACCCCTCGCTGTCTTCCTGAAGAAAAACTAGAATTTCGAAATTCGCAATGTGTTTGTATTAGTAGTTAAAAAATAAGGTCTCTTTTCTTACAAAAATCCTCAAATTAAATTTTATCAATATTTATAATGATAAAAATTATTTTTCTTCATTATTGTGATGGGTATAATGTATTACTTGGTGACATAGTTTAAAATTCTATCTTATAAATTAAAATTTAAAAAGTTAAAAAGGTGTAGCTCAATTAGTAGTTATTTCATTTATGATTTTGAGTGATCATAAATTTGAGATATAACAAAGATAAAAGACCTGAAATAAAATAAAATAAAAGAAAATTAAGAATTTTAAGAAATAGTGTAAATAATGAGTTAACGGATGATTTAATAGATTTTTTTTCACGTTTGGTTTAAAATTGGAATCAATATATATATATATATATATATATATATATATATATATATATATATATAAGAAGACAAAAACTGTACAACGAGCTTAAACCTATACAAAAGAATGGTCCCTAAGCTACTGCCCTATCTGCTTGGTTGTAGACTTCAAGCCTCCAAGCAGAAAACAACTTGAGGATCTTATCTAAAATCAGCCTAGCTAAGATAATCAGTTTACGACAGACATTCCCACCGTGAAAGATCTCCAAGTTGCGTAACCTCCAAAAAGAATATATAGCCTCCCTAAAAACGTAAGACCAACCGAGAAAACTAGCAAAAAGGTCCCGTGGTCTATCCAAGTTACGTTCCATCCAACTATCTAGAGAAACACAAGCCCAAAACTCTGGAATAATGCTTCGAACCAAAAGCATCTTGTAAGGTTTGCCTAGGACGAGTGCAATCCCGCAGTGCATGCAAAACATCCTCAATAAGATGTCCACACAAAATACATTGTTCAGACGAGATAATATGACTTGCAAAAAGGTGTTGACCTGTGAGAAGGTGACCCTGGACTGCCAACCAAAGAGTAAAGGAGGGGTTCAAGGGCCCCTTGAACTTCCAAACTCGACGCAGATTTACTAACGAGTTCCCACTTTGGGTGAGTGTGTTGCAGCAAAGAGTCTGTAAACCAGTCCGATTATGTAAAACGCCAGTGAGGTAGAGCTGAAACCCCCGCTTGAGCTCCATTAGTTGTCGATAAAAAAGTCCTTCCATAAAATCAAACCCCTAAAGGATGTTTTTCCAAGTATGAGAGTAGCTTGGGGTGGATCTTTTAGGGTCAATATTTCCAATCTTTCCATATTTTGCAATTGAGATTTGCACCGAAAAATCTTACAGTTTGTATGATACTCTCCAACAAACAGGCCAGGGTGACCAAATTCATCTGATGAAGATTGCATGTAGTAGAAGGGAATGGTAGAGGTCATTGTCTATTTAAGGAGGGCCTTGGCACCCCGTAATAATCAGTGTTGCTTCCAACCAGACAGTTTTTTCTTAATTTACCTTGTCCACCAAAAAGCCATAAGTCTTCTTCTGTATCCTCTCGTGGTGAATAAGAACTCTTAGGTAACTACCAAGAGAAGAGGTTCTGGCCATTCCCACAGTTCGGCTAAGAGCCCTAGCCACCCCATTACTAGTATTCAGAGAAAATAAAATCTAAGACTTCAAAGAGTTCACCTTCTGACCCGACTAGTGGCAGAATGTTTCCAAAATCTTCTCCATACCTTGGGCCCGTTGTAGGGTTGTAGCTCTGAATAGCTATAAATCGTTCGTAAAGAACACATGAGATATTAGATGGCAGCTCCTAGCCACTTGCACAGCCTTCCATTCACCACTCTAGCCACCACACTGTAAATTTGGTCCCATGACCTATATGCATAGGGCAAAGAGATATGACGACAAAGGATTGCCATGTCGGAGTCCCCTCAAAGGTGAAAGGCCGGTAGAGGTTTACCATTTCAAAATATAGATAAACAAACTGAGGATATACAAAACATTATGAGTTTGGCTAATGTTTCATCAAACGCCACCGTCCTAAGGATTTGGTTAAGAAAGATCTAGTCGACCCGGTCAATGCCATCTCTTGGTCAATCTTAGCAATGAAATTGCCCACTTTTTTTTCCATTTCAAGGAGTACTACCTCTTGAACGATAACAACATTATCAACAGCCTGTCTTCCAAGAATAAAACTACACTGATTTAGGCCCACAAGTTTAGACATAAGAGGCTTCAAACAGTTAGCTATAACCTTAGAAATTATCTTTGCCACCATGTTGCACAATGATATGGGTCTAAAGTGTGTCAACTTCTCCGGTGGGTTCTGCTTGAAAATCAAGGTAATCAAAGTCTCATTCATTTCCATCAGAAAAGAGGCAGTAAGAAAGGCCTTGCGAACAAACTCAGAAACTGACGGGCCCATAACATGCCAAAAGAAGTTGGACGAGATTCCATAGGGTCCCTGTACCTTTCTTCCGAACATCTGGAGGAAGGCAAGTTTGATTTCCTCCTCTGTCACTCTCCTATTGAGCCATCTTCGATCCCTATGGCTCATGCTCGGAAACTGCCACTCTGTTGATTGAATGCATGGATCATGTGTTTTTGTATAGGGATCAGTATAGAAAGAAGTAGCCATTTGCTCTAACAACCCGGAATCTGCTTACCAACAACCATGATCATCTTTGAGTTGCACAATCTTTTGTCTATTCCACTTAATGAGCACCGATTGGTGAAAAAACCTTGTATTCTGCTCACAACCCTCAATCCACCGAATTTCCGTCTTTTTGTGGATTCCCGCCTTTTATTTCCAACAAAATGCTCTTGGATAAGGGTTTCGTTGAGTTCCACCATTACTTGCCTTTCCATCCTTTCCAAGTATGTTGAATGCCTTTGACTTAAGTGTTTCTAAATTCCTTCAAGCCTCTACAACAAGCTTTTCGCTGAAAGACGTTCACGAAAATGTTCTGGTTTCATCTAACTGCTCATGCAGGATCGACATGCACACTTGTAGCTTGGACTCCCCCAATGACCAAATTCCAGTAATAAGGTTTTCGAAAGTCAGATGCCTGAATCACATATCAATCATTCAAAATTTGGGGACCAATGTCACGATTTTTTTATTGTTCGAGGACCAATCTCACAAAAAAAATAAAAATAAATTGAGGGACTAATGTCACCAAACTTCTACAGTTTGGAGACTATTTATGCCAATTTTCCATAAAGATACTCAATAACCCAAGGAAAAATAAGTATAATTTTCTATTATTTATCATTTCGAAAAAAAAAAAGCAATAAGCATAGAGAATCACAAGAATAATTTGAATTTAAGATTAGATAGTTTATATGATATTCTTTTTCTTAAAAATTTTGAGTCACGAGATCCACATAATTTTGTAAAATTAGGACCATTAGAAGATTTACAAATGGAGATACTCAATAACCTACTAAAACACATGCATAATTTTCTATTATTTATGGTTAGATTTTGTTTTTACAAAAAGGCAACAAATTTTTTCTTTCCATTTTTGTAAAATAAAGGATTTTTATACCATATATATATATATATATATATATATAATATATATATATATATATATATACCTCCACTCTCATTTGTATTTCATAACAAATTTTTATAAATCTTCTACATCAAAAGCAAAATATAAGATATGGCAAAGTTTCAATCAAGCTTCCTTATCATTTTCTCTATCATGCTTCTCTTTTCAAGTTAGTACAATTTTTTCTTTTTAAATTTAATTCTCGATAATGTTTGATAGAAATTTTAAATTTCAATTGATCTTAAATCGAGTAGAATCTTATGTTTTACATAGCACATTCGTTTATTTATTAAAATTTCTAGCATCTTTTTACAATTATTTTACTTTTCAAATTACTCTTCTAATTATTAATTTATCTTTTTATTTTAATAGGTGGTGAACTGTTCCGAACTACTGTAGCTCAAACAGGTAAAGCGTGTAAAACTGTCGCAGATTGTTCGAACGATCATTGTCCTCCTGAACATATAGTATGTCAAAATTCACATTGTGTTTGTATTCCCCATATTACAAAAAAATCACTTTTGGTAGAAGAAACCTCAAGTTAAGGTTTATTATTGTAATAATTACAATGTATTTCTTTGGTGGCACAATTTGAGATTCTATCTCATAAATAATATATTTAAGAATTTACAATATTTGATCCTTTGCTTTTTCTTTTTTTTTTTTCTTATTTTGTTAAAATTAAATCCTAAATTTTTTTCTCCCACATTATTCACTTAAACTTTTTTTTTTTTTCTAGCACAAATTGAAAAATATTCCATCAAATTGAGTAAATAATTTTTACAAAACATTCGATCCATCATTTCTTTCTTTTATATATATATATATATATTTTTAAAATGAATTATAATGTTAACATTTTAATTTTTTAATATTTCAAGCAAAATTATTTGATTTATTAAGTCCTATAAATTAATGTTGGCCCAACTTTAACTTAAATAGAAAATAATTGATTAATATATATATATTAATATATATATATATATTAATATATAAAACTCTAGAAATATAATTTACAAGTTTTATTGTTAAGTTAAAAGAAAAAAATCATTTGATTTCTTGCCTCAATGCCTCTATTCTTAAATAAATAAATAAATAATAATAATTTAAATTAGAAATATTTTTAATATTTTTAATAAATATTTATTTTTAATTTTTTTAAAATTTAAACTCGAGAACTTATTTAATAAATCTAACTAAGGTGTTTATATATATATATATATATATATATATATATATATATATGTATATGTATATATTGTCACTATAATGCTTGTGACTGTCTTTTAGTTCCTTGCCTTTCTTCCAATGAATGAAATCAAGAAAACAGTTTCCTTTTTTTCTTTAATAAATATTTTTTAAATTAATATTTTCTTCAAAAAGTGTAATTTAGTTAATAGCAATTTTACTTATAAAAAGATCGTAAGTTTGAAATATAATAGACATAAAGATACCCTAAAAAAAATTTAAATTTTTTTCTCCAAAATTGGAATCCTAATTAACTTGTTTTGTGTGTGGATATAAATATAAGTATATAATAGAATAAATGAAAATAATAAAAATAAAATGTGAATCATTAAATAAAATTTTTCATATAATCGAACATATAATGAAATTGAACCAAATTATATTTAAATTAGATTAAACTAATTTTTTCTGAAATATTTTTTAAAATTATAAAAAAAAGTGCTACCAATTAAACTATACCTTCTTAACATATACAATGAAAATTGAAAAATAAAAATAAAGACCAAATTATATTCTAATTTTCCAAATTTGAGAAATATATATAAATTTTCAATTTTTTTAGCAAATAACATTATAATTTCATTAAGAAATTTATAAAAATTTATGAAAATTAGCATAATAAATAAATAAAGATATTAATTCTTGGAACCTAATTTGATTAACATGTATTTTAATTTTACTGATATTTTAGAGTGTAATATTTTAAAAGTTGCAGGACGAGATGTTTTTTTTTGTATCACATAGTTTATATGATATATATTTTTTTCTAATTTTGAGTTACAATATCTATATAAAAACATTAATTTTTAATTATCAAGTCCACAAAGAATAATATTAATTTAGAATCAAATAGTTTATATGATATATTTTCTAATTTTACGTTTTAATGTCCACATAAATATGCTAATTTTGGATCATCAGGTCCACAATAGTTTATATGGTATTTTTTTTTTCTAATTTTGAGTTACAATATCTACATAAATACATTAATTTTGGATCATCAGGTCCACACGGAACAATATCAATTTAGAATCAAATAGTTTATATGGTATATTTTCTAATTTTGTGTTTCAATGTCCACATAAATATGCTAATTTTGGATCACCAGGTCCACAATAGTTTATATGGTATTTTTTTTTCTAATTTTGAGTTACCATATCTACATAAATACATTAATTTTGGATCATCAGGTCCACACGGAACAATATCAATTTAGAATCAAATAGTTTATATGGTATATTTTCTAATTTTGCGTTTCAATGTTCACATAAATATGCTAATTTTAGATCTCCAGGTCCACAATAGTTTATATGGTTTTTTATTTTTTTTTATTTTGAGTTACAATATCTACATAAATACATTAATTTTGGATCATCAGGTCCACACGGAACAATATCAATTTAGAATCAAATAGTTTATATGGTATATTTTCTAATTTTGTGTTTCAATGTCCACATAAATATGCTATTTTTGGATCACCAGGTCCACAATAGTTTATATGGTATTTTTTTTTTCTAATTTTGAGTTACAATATCTACATAAATACATTAATTTTGGATCATCAGGTCCACACGGAACAATATCAATTTAGAATCAAATAGTTTATATGGTATATTTTCTAATTTTGCGTTTCAATGTTCACATAAATATGCTAATTTTGGATCTCCAGGTCCACAATAGTTTATATGGTATTTGTTTTTCTAATTTTGAGTTACAATATCTACATAGATACATTAATTTTGGATCATCAGGTCCACACGGAACAATATCAATTTAGAATCAAATTAGTATAAATATACTAATTTTGAATTACCAGGTCTATAATAATTTATATTATATATTTTCTAATTTTACATTACATTCGTCCACATGAATATGCTAATTTTGAATTACAAGATCCACTAAAAAATTCACTAATAAATGGCATTTTTTTTTAAGTTAAAAAAATGCAATGTTCTTCATTCTAATTATTGTCAGATCCATAATTTTTCTACCTATATATACCATCGCTTTTACTTACCGATTATAACAAACATTTTACAGATCTACTACAAATAAAAAATATAGAATATAAGATATGGCAAAGGGTCAAACAAGTTTCTTTCTCATTCTTTCTATCATTCTCATTTCTGGTGAGTATTATTCCTTTTTTAATTATTTGATTTTAATTACTATTCAAATGTCACTTTACGTTGTAATTAATTTAAAATTGATTTATCTTTGTTTTTTTAAACAGGTGATGGGTTCTTTTTTACTATTTTAGCTCAAACAAATAGAATTTGTAACACCATAGCAGATTGTGAAGGTTTTCATTGTATTCCTGGACTAACCCTACAATGTGAACTTTCACGATGCATTTGTGTTCATCCAGCTCAAACAAATAAAGGGTGTAAAACCGTAGCAGATTGTGGAGATCTTCACTGTCTTCCTGAAGAAACCCTACAATGTAAAGGTTCGAGCTGTGTTTGTATTCACAGTACTTTAGCTCAAACAAATAAAACTTGTAAAACTGTAGCAGATTGTGGACACCCTCGCTGTCTTCCTGAAGAAAAACTAGAATGTGAAAATTCGCAATGTGTTTGTATTTATAGTTAAAAAAATAAGGTCTCTTTTCTTACGAAAACCCTCAAATTAAATTTTATCAATATTTATAATGATAAAAATTATTTTTCTTTATTATTGTGATGGTTATAATGTATTACTTGGTGACATAGTTTAAAATTCTATCTTATAAATTAAAAATTAAAGAGTTAAAAAGGTATAGTTCAATTAGTAGTAATTTCATTTATGATTTTGAGTGATCATAAATTCGAGATATAACAAAGATAAAATACCTGAAATAAAAAAAATAAAATTAGGAATTTTAAGAAATAGTGGAAATCATCAATTTTAAGTCATCAATATTAGTTAGCATTGGACAAAATCATCATATGTCAAGTAATTTATCTTTTGACCATAGAGGTTCAGAAAAAATTTTAATTTGAATCACACAGTTTATATGTTATTATTATTATTATTTTAAAATTTTGAGTTACAATGTTTATATATATATATATATATATATATATATATATAAATACAAATATTGGATTACCAGGTCCATAAGGAATAATTTTAATTTAGGATTACATAGTTTATGCAGTATTTTTTTCCCCTTATTTTGAGTTATGATGTACACATAAATATGTTATTTTTTATCACATAGTTTATATGACAATTTTTTAAATTTTGAGTTACAATGTCCACATAAATATGTTAATTTTAGATCACGAGGTTCAAAGAATAATATCAATTTAGGATTACATAGTTTATATGGTATATTTTCTAAGTTTAAGTTACAACATCCCCATAAATATGTTAATTTTGGATCACCAGGTCCACGAAGTACAATTTTAATTTAAGATCACATAGTATATATGATATTTTTTCTAATTTTGCGTTACAATGTCCACATAAATATGTTCATTTTGAATCACTAGGTCCACAAGGAACCATATCAATTTAGGATCACATAGTTTATGTGGTATATTTCTAATTTTGAATTACAATGTCTACATAGATATGTTAATTTTGGATCACTAGGTCCACAACAATATCAATTTAGGAACAACAGAATTTTATATGATATATTTTCTTTTTGTTACAATGTTCACATAAATATGTTAATTTTGGATCACCAGGTCCACAAGAAACAGTATCAACTTAGGATCAATATAGTTTATATAGTATATTTTCTAATTTTGAGTTAAAATATCCAGGTAGATATGATAATTTTGGATCACTAGGTCCACAAGGAACAATATCAATTTAGGATCAACATAATTTATATGATATATTTTCTAATTTTGCATTACAATATCCACATAAACATGTTAATTTTAGATCACTAGGTCCACAAGAAACAATATCAATTTAGGATCAAATAGTTTATATAGTATATTTTCTAATTTTGAGTTACAATATCTACATAAATACGTTAATTTTGGATCACCAGATCCACAAAGAATAATATTAATTTAAGATCAAATAGTTTATATGGTATATTTTCTATGTTTACGTTACAATGTCCACATAAATATGTTAATTTTGGATCACCAGGTCCACAAAGAATAATTTCAATTTAGGATGAACATAGTTAATATGGTATATTTTCTAATTTTGCATTACAATGTCTTCATAAATATGTTAACTTTGGATCACTAGGTCCACAAAGAACAATATGAATTTAGCATCACATAGTTTATATGATATATTTTTCTAATTTTGAGTTAAAATATCTACATAGAAATGTTTATTTTGGATTACTGGGTCCGCATAGAAATGTTTATTTTGGATCACCAGGTCCACGAGGAACAATTTCAATTTAGGATGAACATAGTTTATATGGTATATTTTTTAATTTTGCGTTACAATGTCCACATAAATATGTTAACTTTGGATCACCAGATCCACAAGGAACAATATGAATTTAGGATCACATAGTTTATATGGTATATTTTTCTAATTTTGAGTTAAAATATCCACATAGAAATGTTTATTTTGGATCACCAGGTCCACATAGAAATATTTATTTTGGATCACCAGGTCCACATAGAAATGTTTATTTTGGATCACTAGGTCCACAAGGACAATTTCAATTTAGTATCACACGGTTTATATGGTATATTTTCTAATTTTGCATTATAATATCTACGTAAATACGTTAGTTTTGGATCACCAGGTCCACATAGAAATGTTTATTTTGGATCACCAGGTCCACAAGGACAATTTCAATTTAGTACCAAATGGTTTATATGGTATATTTTCTAACCTTGCGTTATAATATCTACATAAATACGTTAGTTTTGAATCACCAGGTCCACATAGAAATGTTTATTTTGGATCACCAGGTCCACAAGGAACAATTTCAATTTAGTATCACATAGTTTATATGCTATATTTTCTAATTTTGCGTTATAATGTCTTGAGATCCACTAAACTGAATTTCACCTATATATATACCTTCCTTTCACTTATAGATTATAACAAACATTTTACTTGCAATAAAAAAAAAAAAGTAGAATATAAGATATGGCAAAGGGTCAAACAAGTTTCTTTCTCATTCTCTCTATCATGCTTCTCATTTCATGTTAGTATTCTTCTTTTTAGTTATTTGATTTTAACCACTTGATATTCAAAAGTCACTATAAGTTCTAATTTATTTAACACAATTTCTACTATCTTTCTACGTATAAAATAAAGAAAATAATATTTAGTCTACTTTGTTATTCAAATTAGTGTGTCTAATATTTATAAGCATATTATACATTTATGATTGATTTATATTTTATTTTTGAACAGGTGATGAGTTATTTTTAACTACTTTAGCTCAAACTTGTAAAAGCGCAGCAGATTGTGCAGGAGTCCTTCACTGCCTTCCTGAACAAACCCTACAATGTCAAGGTTCTAAATGTGTTTGTACTCACAATATTTTAGCTGAAACAAATACAGGTTGTAAAACTGTAGCAGATTGCGCAACAGTCCTTCACTGTCTTCCTGAACAAACCCTACAATGTCAAGATTCAAAATGTGTTTGTACTCACAGGATTTTGGCTCAAGCAATTACAGGTTGTAAAACCGTAGCAGATTGTGAAACACACCTTCACTGTTTTCCTAAGGAAACCCTAAAATGTCAAGATTCGCACTGTATTTGTGTTCTTAGCTGAAACAAATAATGAGAAAAGATTTGTTTCTTTATTATTGTGATGGTTACAATGCATTATTTGGTGGCACAATGTGAAAGTCTATCTTACAATTAAAAAATTAAAAAATCTTCAAATTTATCTTATAATTTTAAGAAGTAATAAATTCGGAACGTAACAAAAGAAAAAATACTTCAAATTTCCTAAAAGAAAAAAAAAATTAAAGAGTATTCCATTAATTGGATTGACATAATTTTCTTACAATGTATTATCCATGTTCTTTTCTTTTTTCATTATTATTTTTTAAAAATTGAATCATAATATTATTTCTAGATAAATTATTTCACACTAGGCCATAAAAATGATTCCCTTAAATATTTTTAATTGAAAATATTTAAAAGAAAAAGCTTAGTTTACTAAGTCAAATAAATTAATGTTTGTCAACTTTCGATATTATTATATTTTTGATAAATATTTCTTTTTGATACTTATGTATTTTATGTTAGTACAATGTTGAGGCATTATTTCTAGTATATATACCATAAAACTTAAAGATATAAGTAAGATTTTTTTTTAATGGGTATAAAGTTCCGAACTGATATCAATTAAGATTCATTGGCGAAATATTTAATTATGCCCCTAATAGTTAAAGAAAAGAAAAGTAAAATATTGATTGAATGTTTGTTTTCTATTGTATGAACTATGTAGGGTTTTGAATAAATTATTATGAAAAATTTATATTCTGTTTATCAATAAAAGTATTGAAAAGTATTTATTGTTATTATTATTATTTTAAGATTTATTATCTTTTATTATTTTCTGTTTATATGTTTATAGATAAAAATATTGAAAAATATTTATTGTTATTAATATGATTTTAAAATTTATTACCTATTTATCATTTGTTTGATTTATAGATAAAAGTATTTAGAAAATATTTATTATTTTTTATAAAGATACTTATTTTTAAATTAAAGATTTTTAAAAGAATAGATTGTTTGCTTATTGAGTATTTTATACTCACCCTTATGTTTTCCATCTTACATATGAATGTGAAGATATTGAGTTAGAAGATGATGATTACTGTATGAATGACTTTGAATAAGAGTTTTAAAGTATTTTTAATTTGTTTTTCTAGTTAGAATAAACTTCTTATTGTATTGAAATTAAAATTTGTTATTAAATAAAGTTTAAAATTCTAGATGATATTTTATGGATTGTTTCAAATTAATAGTTTATTTAATTATTTTAGCTAATTGAAAGTATGTGGCTTGACATTCTTTGGAGAAATTTAGGAAATGTAGCGGTGTTATTTCTTGAATTTGAGAATTTAATTCACGAACTAGACCCAGATTCGGAGCGTGACATTAAGTGGTATCTGAGCAATAGGTTATGATCCGTGAATTAAGAATTGAAAAAAGTATGGATGCAAGAGAACAACATAGGAATTTAAGTAATGGATTATATTTATTAGTATTATTTTATTTTTATAGATAGTCATATTTGTTTTTCTTTATAAAATTTCTACCTCCAATTAGTATATAGATGAATCATAGTAGAAAGGTTGAGACTTCTAGAGTATCTGATCTTCATGATGAACAAGAGAATGATGAAATGAACGTTCTTATGGCTAATTTGAATAGAGGGATACGTAGGCAAGAGTTTGAGTTGCAAGTAATGATCTTGATAGTGGAAGATATTCCTAAAAGTGCATTTAGAACTCGATATAGACATTAGGAATTTGCCGTAATACTGTTTGGATTAACAAATGCTCCGGCTGCTTTTATAGATTCAATGAACGTAGCATTCAAAGGAAAAGTTAGATATTGTGTATTGATATTCATTGATGATAATTTTTTATCTACTCATCATCAAATGAGCAACATTCAGAGCATTTGAGAATGGTACTGCAAACTCTAAGAAAATAAATTGTGTGTTGAGTTTTCAAAATGTGAATTTTTTAGGACACATGATATGGAGAGAAGGTGTATCTGTGGATCCGAAGAGATAGAAACAATTGTGGATTGACCTCAACCATCTAATATTACTGAGATTCATAGTTTTCTTGGTCTTACAAGATATTATCGGAAATTTATTGAAGGATTCTCTTTAATTGCTATGTCTCTAACTTGTTTGATTTAAAAGATGACCAAGTGAGTTGAGCGCAGATTATGATATTTGGGATAATAGAAACAAATAGTTAATTAAGCATTATGATTTCGATTATGCACTAAGTGATTGAGTTATGATTTATAGGGTCTCAATGAGGTAATCAATGATTGATAGAATATATATACTCGGATATATATATATATATTTATTTATTTATTTATTATTACTTAATGATAGGTGGCATGGAATTAGGATTACTATGATGTAAGATGTAAAATATTGAATTTTATTTAAGTATTGACTTATTAGTTTATATTAGTATAAAGATGATTAAAGATATTTTGTAGGTATAGTAACCTTTAAGTAAAGACAATGATTGTTTCAGATATGTACCTATTTATAGAGACATTTTACTTGTATTAAAGGATAAACCTCATTAAGTAGATTAAGATTTATAAGTTTAAGAGATCAATAATGGTAATAGTATAAAGAAATTTATAGTATTGTCAAGTAATTTCTTAAGAAATTTTATGATGTTTTATATAGAATTTTGGATCACCAAGTCTACAAAGAACAATTTCAATTTAGGATTAACATAGTTCATATGGTTTATTTTCTAATTTTACCTTACAATGTCCACATAAATATGTTAACTTTGGATCACCAAGTCCACAAGGAACAATATGAATTTAGGATCACATAGTTTATATGGTATATTTTTCTAATTTTGAGTTTAAATGTTCACATAGAAATGTTTATTTTGGATCACCAGGTCCACAAGGAACAATTTCAATTTAGTATCACATAGTTTATATGGTATATTTTCTAATTTTGAGTTATAATATCTACATAAATACGTTTAGTTTTGGATCACCAGGTCCACATAGAAATGTTTATTTTGGATCACTAGGTCCACATGGAACAATTTCAATTTAGTATCACATAGTTTATATGGTATATTTTCTAATTTTGCGTTACAATGTCCACATAAATATGTTAACTTTGGATCACCAGGTCCACAAGGAACAATATGAATTTATGATCACATAGTTTATATGGTATATTTTTATAATTTTGAGTTAAAATGTCCACATAGAAATGTTTATTTTGGATCACCAGGTCCACATAGAAATATTTATTTGGATCACCAGGTCCACATAGAAATGTTTATTTTGGATCACCAGATCCACAAGGAACAATTTTAATTTAGTATCACATAGTTTATATGGTATATTTTCTAATTTTGAGTTTTAATATCTACATAAATACGTTAGTTTTGGATCACCAGATCCACATAGAAATGTTTATTTTAGATCACCAGGTCCACAAGGAACAATTCCAATTTAGTATCACATAGTTTATATGATATATTTTCTAATTTTGCGTTACAATGTCCACATAAATATGTTCACTTTGGATCACCAGGTCCACAAGGAACAATATGAATTTACGATCACATAGTTTATTTTCTAATTTTGAGTTAAAATGTCCACATAGAAATGTTTATTTTGGATCATCAGGTCCACAAGGAACAATTTCAATTTAGTATCACATAGTTTATATGGTATATTTTCTAATTTTTAGTTATAATATCTACATAAATACGTTAGTTTTGGATCACCAGGTCCACATAGAAATATTTATTTTGGATCATCAGGTCCACAAGGAACAATTTCAATTTAGTATCACATAGTTTATATGCTATATTTTCTAATTTTGATGTCTTGAGATCCACTAAACTGAATTTCACCTATATATATAGCTTCCTTTCACTTTATAACAAACATTTTACTTGCAATAAAAAAGAAAAAAAAAAAGAAGTAGAATATAAGATATGGCAAAGGGTCAAACAAGTTTCTTTCTCATTCTCTCTATCATGCTTCTCATTTCATGTTAGTATTCTTCTTTTTAGTTATTTGATTTTAACCACTCGATATTCAAAAGTCACTATAACTTCTAATTTATTTATCACAATTTCTACTATCTTTCTACAAATAAAATAAAGAAAATAATTTTTAGTCTACTTTGTTATTTAAATTAGTGTGTCTAATATTTATAAGCATATTATACATTTATGATTGATTTATTATATTTTTTTTTTTAACAGGTGATGTGTTATTTTTAACTACTTTAGCTCAAACTTGTAAAAGCGCAGCAGATTGTGCAGGAGTCCTTCACTGCCTTCCTGAACAAACCCTACAATGTCAAGGTTCTAAATGTGTTTGTACTCACAATATTTTAGCTGAAACAAATACAGGTTGTAAAACTGTAGCAGATTGCGCAACAGTCCTTCACTGTCTTCCTGAACAAACCCTACAATGTCAAGATTCAAAATGTGTTTGTACTCACAGGATTTTAGCTCAAGCAATTACAGGTTGTAAAACCGTAGCAGATTGTGAAACACACCTTCACTGTTTTCCTAAGGAAACCCTAAAATGTCAAGATTCGCACTGTATTTGTGTTCTTAGCTGAAACAAATAATGAGAAAAGATTTGTTTCTTTATTATTGTGATGGTTACAATGCATTATTTGGTGGCACAATGTGAAAGTCTATCTTACAATTAAAAAATTAAAAATTCTTCAAATTTATCTTATAATTTTAAGAGGTAATAAATTCAGAAAGTAACAAAAGAAAAAATACTTCAAATTTCCTAAAAGAAAAAAAATTAACAATTAAAGAGTATTCCATTAATTGGATTGACATAATTTTCTTACAATGTATTATCATTTCTAGAAAAATTATTTCACACTAGGCCATAAAAATGATTCCCTTAAATATTTTTAATTGAAGACATTTAAAAGAAAAAGCTTAGTTTACAAAGTCAAATAAAATAATGTTTGTCAACTTTCGATATTATTATATTTTTGATAAATATTTCTTTTTGATACTTATGTATTTTATGTTAGTACAATTTTGAGGCATTATTTCTAGTATATATACCATAAAACTTAAAGATATAAGTAAGATATTTTTTTAATGGGTATAAAGTTCGGAACTGATATCAATTAAGATTCATTCGCGAAATATTTAATTATTCCCCTAATAGTTAAAGAAAAGAAAAGTAAATTATGTAGGGTTTTGAATAAATTATTATGAAAATTTTATATTCTGTTTATGAATAAAAATATTGAAAAGTATTTATTGTTATTATTATTATTTTAAGATTTATTATCTTTTATTATTTTTTCTTTATACATAAAAGTATTGAAAAGTATTTATTGTTATTAATATGAATTTTAAAATTTATTATCTATTTATCATTTTCTGATTTATAGATAAAAGTATTTGAAAAATATTTATTGCTTTTATAAAGATACTTATTTTTAAAAGAGCACTCGTTATTGGCAAAGGTGCTTGACTCTGTTCTAATCTCATCCCCGTACCTTGCTCAAGCTGGAGATTTAGTAAACATTCTTTGATTGAACCAGTTAGCCACTGAGTCTCTGTTCTCTGTGGAAGAGCCCTTTACGCTTGTGAGCTACTGGCATTCTACCTAGTCTCGCTTATGGCGCTAACTCTATTCCCCTTCGGTCGAACTAGAGAGTGGAGAGAAGAGAATCTTATCATGCAGCATAGAAAGAAGAGGTGCAGCTGTATGAGCGATAGGTTGGAGCTCAAACCTTCAGACCGGATCCCAAGGGTCAAGAAGAATAACTCATTGGATGTTGACATTGCTGGCTTGAGCGGACGCAACAGCCAAGCTGAGAAGGAATCCTATTAGCCCTAAAAGGTCAACCTACCGCGTCAGACTATCTTAGAAAGTGTCTGGAATCCCCTTCAGTGCCAAAAAGTTGTAGAACAACAATGGCTTCCTCACGCTAGGATCATTCTTGAAGAGCACCATTGGGCTATGGTATGGAATTCCAGCAGGTAAGATTTAAGCTTCGGAATTAGTAAATTGAGCAAGGGTTAAGACTTTTTCTATGTCTAACTTCGAAGTAATGACTCTGATTCCCCCACTTCTCTTGCTCCAAGTAAACCTGCAACCTTTAAATTGAAGGTCACATAAGTTCACTTCTTTAAAGCTTTCAATCACATTGGTAGTAGCTATAGGATGAACATTCTTTCCCCTTTTCATGGCTGGCATACTACCTTGACTTAAGGAATTCCCCATCTGTACGATAGATTGCTAATTTGACAGCGGATATGTGACATCAACAACAAAATATTAATTCGAAGTTCACCCTGTTGAGGGTCTTTCACCGATCCTTAGGTATGGTTCCATGCTTTCACTACTTGGCTTGACGATAGAGAGCACACTTAAAGCACACCGATCTGTCATTTAGAATAACTCCTTCCTTGTACAGTCATTTGCATTTGCACCATTGATCTCCCACCACAAAAGCGGTCAACCGCGAAAAGAAAACAGAGAAAGATGGAATGGTTCTCGACCCAGCCCCTGATAGGACTTTGCCCGCTGCACCACCGGAAAGAGAAGATTGATAGGAAGAAGAGGTGCGGACAATGAGGGTCCTACAATCAAGCTAGCAGTTCTACATGCTCAATATTTTCCTGGCCCTCGCTTCAATAATACATTCTTTCTACTTCCATCCATTGTAAAAGTGAAAATCATCACTGATGCAACATTTGAAACTTTCATTGTACAATTTAATCAATGAAATATGAGGCAATTCACACTCTTCCTTTCTGATACTATATTTATAGCACTTATTTATATGCAGTCTACCAATAATTTCATGCTTGCTAATGATGCTATTTTAGTATATGATGACCAATTGAGGGGGATAATGATCATTCTTATTCTTCCCATGAACTAACTGAAATGATCAGAGAAGAAAGGCCGAAATGGCAACCGTCAATCAGGGATGATAAAAAAGAAGTAAATCTTTGGAAAGAAGTGGTTGACCTTAGAATACCAGGATGTCTTTTGCCTGGTCGATCTATCTACTCCAGCTTTAATCGTATGGGGAGACGAACAAATGGGATCGATCTACGGGCCACGGGCCTTTTCTTCAACTCCCCCTGTATGCCATCCATCTTCGAGGAGAGATTGTCTTCCTTCCGTAGATATTTCCCAATCCCCCGAGGAACCTGATAAGGTCCTATAGCGGGCAACAGAACAAAATCTCTTGATCTATTCCCAGCTTACAGGTCTAGTCTAATAGGCAGTTGCAGGTCATTACTTCGGCGTCACAATCTCATTTGACTCAATCCCCGCTTTCCTCTGCTCTAAAGTCTAGTCCCTTATCTTCAAAATCACTGATCCGGGAGGATGCTTTTGCAGGTTCTCCTTGTGTACAAAATCCCCGCCTGCCTCATTTATGGTAGAAGAAAGCAAAGCTAGGATCGGAAGTTAGTCTAAAGGCTTACTGCCTCTCTGACCCACTGAACGTAAGCATTTACTTAAGTGAGCCGTAATCCGTATATGAAGTAACTGACTCTCTAGTGGCAATCCAGTCCTTAGAAAGAGAAAAGAGCCTGAGATGGCCGCAACCTATTTCTATTGTCTTACCAGCCAGTCCTGATACATAGAAGCCCGCGAGCAAAAGAAGTCATGATACAGAGCGGGGGAGGAATGGCAGTTAGAAAGCCTAGGCTTCTCTGCCAACATCTGGTGAATCAATTACCCAAAAGCAAGCACTATTAGTGCCCTCGTAACCGTTCACTTTACTCCCTTTCGATGTTTGATCTGTGTTGAACCCAGATTAGGCGGCATAATTTCCCTCATTAAAGCTTCTAAATCATCTCTTGTTAAAATTTCGAGTTTACTAAAATATCTATTATCATGGATATGATAGTTCACTTCAGCATTGTCTGAATCACTCTTCGAATTTGGGAATATATTCTCAAAAAGCAGACTGTTAATTAGAGATAGAGGATCCTGCTGTGATAAAAATGCTGAGATATAGAAAGGAGGCATTTTAGATGCAAACAATGCATTAGTGCTAAAGTTGTCGTGGACTGTGTAAACAGGGATATCATCAGCCTTACAATACTCTACCACTCTATAAGAAGATCTATTGCATCAAGCACGAGGTACGTTCACAACTTATTTGATCTAATAGAATGATTTTGCCGTATCCAGACTAACCATCATGAATAAAATGTGACCAATTAACCAACCAACAAAACTACTTGTTACAAATAACATCTTGTTGTTGCATCGAAACATATAAACTAATCTGGCTAACTTGGTAAAATGAAATAGTTGAATAATTGAAAAATGAGATTATTCAGGAATACACATTGAATGCTGAGATTACGCATTTGGGTAGTAGATCCATAATCAAGTTTGTGATTGTTCCAGAAGAAATGAAACAAAAGATATGGTAGAGCTAGGACAGTTATTGTATGAGGTCTACCCAATGCTAGATGCAGAGGCGCATAATAGATCGATATGAACATCATGAGCTGTCCCGTAATAAAACCAGTTGTTGCCCTTATTCTTCTCGGTTCCTTCTTCCATAACCTGAGCTCGGAGAAGGAAGAGATAAGATATGGAGAATGTGGTCAGAAATCCATAATAGAGTCCGAGCATCGAATTTATTATCTTCATGCATAAGGATACTAGATTACCTAGTAGAAAAGATTGAAAAATCATCACCTTATTCTATGTTGGAACTTTCCATATATAGAAAAGAAATAGAAAGAGATAGACTAGAAAGGACATCTGTTATGTCAATGACACAAAAGGGATATTAAATGACTGGAATTGGGTTAAGGAAAGTTCATGAACAACAGGAGAAGGCCGCAATACATCTCCATCATCATTCTCCCTCGGGGCTGATTAATTAGGTTAAGGAAAATATGATCATTAAAGAGAAAAGATACATCGAGTCTCTTGGATTTCACGTCATAGCATCTATACCCGGACTGAGCATATCCAAGAAAGACACAAGTGGTTGCCTTGGGGACAATAAAGATCTTAACTGCGCAGGAACAAAACACGTGCATCCAAAGACTCAAATGCCTATAGTATAGTAAGAAGTTCGTGAGGTGCCGCTGCTGCTTCTTCCCTCTCTCTTCCCCCAGGAGAGAGATGTCTTTCTTTATGCACATCCATATACATAGCCAGACACAAAGGTGTATACAATCCGGTCCAAATCTGCGGTTCTTTCAGTTCATTCACTGTAGGTTCTTTTACTTGCTCTAGTGGCTGGCAAACCGAGAGGGGAGAACGAATGGCTTAGGAATCGACCGGTGGAGAGCAGACTTGTGGAGCTGCAGCTTGGATTATCGTAGAATAAGAGGATAGGATTAGGAAATGACTTAACTTAAAAGACAGATGCCGCCGCTGCGGGGCGGGGGAGCTACTTGTCTGGTCTTGCGGTGCACTCATTCCCGTTACGAGAATGAAATGACGCCCCAGCTTGACTCGAGACCAAGACTCCTTACAACTCGCACCAGCCGGAGATAGATTCCATTTCTATTAAAAAGTTCCCTCTACCTACTCGTGTTCGTAGCTCGATCGGAGGTCAAAGACTGTGGTCCGGCGGAAAAACAGAAGTCGTCCGTATCAAGTGATACGTGAATTGCTCAGTAGTGCTTCGCCACTACCGTAGCTGGCGGAAATAGCTTAATGGTAGAGCATAGCCTTGCCAAGGCTGAGGTTGAGGGTTCAAGTCCCTCCTTCCGCTCCTGGCTTCGTCGTTTAGTGGTAACGAGTGGAGTGCATAAGCCCCTTGACTGACGAGATAGGGGCGAGCAAAAGCTCCTTGTATAGGGTGTTAAGCACCTATCTTACTAATAAGAAGAAAAGCCAAAACCTACTCCTAACATTCATCAGCCGTTGCGCGCTAGCCTTTTCCCTTACTAGTCAAGGGGCTGCTAGTTGTAGCGCGCAGTGTACTAGTGAATAGGAAAAGCGAATTGAGATTACTAATGACGGAAGGAGGTTGAGGATAGAACATGTTCGGTGCCTCGCCCTTGTCTCCTTCGCCGGAGACTAAAAATGATGGGACGATAAGGAAGAGGCATAAGCATCGCCTCTCGTTGATACGAATCCCGCCATAGAGAGGAAGTCTGGGTCCCCTCGATCGCCCTCCCTTGAACCTGGAACTGGTCGAGAGAGATGAACCCGCACCAACGAATCGAAACCCCCAACTAGAGATGGAATTCCATCACCTAAATAACTCAGTTGAGAGCTCCGTGACTGGAAAAGGGGAAGCAATGATTGATAGGCCATTCCCCCCGCACCCTCTCTTGAGCTCCCTCCCATTCCACTAATCCGTTGTTACTGATTCATTCAAGGCATAGACAGCCCATTTCTTTTTATTAGCGCAGGTGTTCGTCAACGTGAAAGCCGCTGAACTTAAGACTCGAGTTGAGAAAGAGGGCGTGTTTCTGGGACTGGGGAAGACGGGTGGATTATAAGCTAGGGGCAAATCTAAGGTTTGTCCATCGGGATTGGGCATGGACGAGCGGCCAGCATTGATGAAAAAATGACAAACCCATCGCATCATTAACCGGTGTAGGATTCAAGATCGGGTCCAGGATTCGAGTAAAATCTACCTTCCCTCTCATCTCAGGGTGAGGCAAGGAATTCAATCAAATGCTCGTTGTTCAATTTGCTCAAGAAGTTGGACTTCTCCGACCCTTGACGGGGAAGGGCATAGCCTCACCTTGCAGTAGGAAGGTGTTCGTTGTTGGGACGGACGGAGGGGAGGAGGAATTTAATACTCCTGGGGATTCATCACTAAGACAAGAGCTAGATAAGCATGGTCACTGTATCGGCGGTCGGGGCCGGCGCTCCGCGTTCTATCTAGGTTCCGCTCTTTTCTATAGGCCCCACCTCACATAGAAGAAGGGGAACCTCTTCCATAGAAGTGTGAGCGGGAAGGGATGAAATCACTCATCGGTTCTTCCGTGATCCATTTCATGTAAACTCTAATTAGTTCTCAAAATGCCTACTTTACAAAACAAAGGGATCTCCCGGGAACCTTATGGTTCCCAGTAACCCCGGCCGTCGGTAACCTTCTAAACCGTCAGCATTTGGTACTCTCTCGATAGCTTCCAATAGTTCATTGGTGTAATGAACCGCATCAAAATCATAATATGGTTGCGGGAACCGACGACGGTGACGAAGCTACTTTCGGTGGACGGGGAGCCAACGAGTTCAGTCGAACAGCGTAACGAGTATAAGGCCGCGTCGGATCACCTACTTTGATAGGCATAGCATTGCAAGCTTTTAGAGCAGAGAGCTTTCTTTCTATTAGAGTCGCGAGCTTGTTGTAGTCGGTCCTAAGGGAGAACCTTGCTGCTTACTTGCTATATCCCCGCGTTTTCACGGCTCGTTCTTCGAGCCCTGCTTCTCCCTTCCCCCTCCCCCCGTTCCTACCGTCCAAAACAGGTCTATGGAGTATAGCCAAGTGGTAAGGCATCGGTTTTTGGTACCGGCATGCAAAGGTTCGAATCCTTTTACTCCAGATTATGATGGTAGAGATTGATTAAAAGAGTTTCTGCGACGGGTGAGAAACCTATCTACAGGACTACTTTCGGGGTTAAAGGAAGACCTTTCTGTTTCATTCCTCAGATGGTGTCGGATCAGCTCGACATCAATATCGTTGGATCTAATATCTTATCCTCTTCATGCCTTATTGACCGAATGAATAGAGACGTAAGGCAGGGAAGTTGAAGCAGAGATTGGTAGCGGGCTTAGATTGCGAGTAAGACATTATCTTTAGTAGTTGTTGTATGTGTTCCATATCAATAGTAGGAGTTCTATGAGTAGTGTGATATTTAATGGTATATTTCAGGGTCGAACTGAACACATGGATGTGCATTTTATCTTCTAATAAGGGAAAAGATTCAGCAACCTATTGCCTTACCTCGGCTCTGACGCATCTTTGTGTACTTCAAATGTCTTAGAAAAATTAGATTTTCGCATATCTACTATACTATACAGAATTCTCTTCTGGGCAATGGCTTTCTAACTTCTTCTTGGGTAGCT
The DNA here is from genome assembly GCA_027405835.1 of Asclepias syriaca. Classification (NCBI taxonomy): domain Eukaryota; kingdom Viridiplantae; phylum Streptophyta; class Magnoliopsida; order Gentianales; family Apocynaceae; genus Asclepias; species Asclepias syriaca. The sequence continues at coordinate 24,838 of JAPHNG010000467.1, forward strand.
CCTAGCTGTAATGAGAGGCAGAAAGCGAAGCGTCGTTTAACTACAACCTTCTAAAATAAAAACAAAGCATCGATAGTAATTTATGGATTATATACAAAGGATAGTAACCCGGCCGGCTAGCGATAAAAGGCTTGGACCAGCTCCTTGTAGGGTGTAATTCCATTTGTCCCAATGTCATCAATATCATAGTATACGAACAGGTCAATCGATGATGAGTGAACTTCTTTCTTATATTCTTTGTTGGCACACGCTAATGGAAGAACCAAACAAGGGAATGGGATGATCGATGGTACCATTTTCTTCCTTCCTGACTGCAATGGGAAGATCAAGGCACCGGCAATCTTTCGGATGTGAGTCAGTTTTCCATACCCTCACATGATCGAGACTCTCCTATCTCCATTTCTCTGGTCACATATTAGAAAAGAAAGAAGGGTCAGAGATAGCCGGGTATTTGACTTATTAGCAAGCAAGCCTCCTGCTCTACTTGGAAAGGAAAGTCCATGGAAAGCAAGGAAAGACCGTAGATATTAGAAATGTCTATCTTTCATCTCCCTTTTGACGATCTCCAACCCGTACTACTCACTTAGCAGAGTCAACCCGTAATGAGATCGCCACTTGTTTTGTTGAGTCGGGTGTGAAAGACAAAGTCTAGTTGTAAGTTTCCATTCCTCTGAGCACACAAGACAGAGTGCCGTCCGGGCTTTCGGTTTCGTTAGCATCATGCGACAGAAAAGAAGGTAGTACTTCAGTCGCCTCCGATACCATAGGAAGGAGCCACAAAGTATTGGAGGGGAGGCATTAACCTTTAGAACAAGACCAATAAAGGCTAGGCTTGAATCAATCAATCCTGGTTTTACCATCAGCTTCTTTTGACATTTGCTTTTATGATATGCTTTGTTGCGAAGGAATGCTTACACGGGTGTGGTCTTTGTGATAGTGTGTAATTGCGTATAAGCTGATTATCCCTCTTTTGTGTGTACTATTATCCCCTTCATGTGATTTGCTTGTACCGCTTTTGAAGCTCTTTAATCAGCCGATTTTCCTCCGCCCTCCCTTTTGTAAGTAGAAAAGTCTTGTAAGGAGGAACTGGTCTTGCTTGGCTATCACCATTCCCTACATACAACAATTCCAAGTGTTGGAATTTACAATCCTAACAAAGAGAGAGAGGCAATCGAATACGAGACAGACAGAGCAGACAATGAAAGAAAAGAGGACGGAATGGAATCCTGGGCCGTCCAGTACGGATCCTACCCTCGTACGTATTCCCCTAGCCCTATGCCCATATCTCCCTAGCCCTTAGTCCCTTGTTTCGGTGTAAGGTCTCTACCTTTTTCTGTCTCTTGGCGTCTTTGTCTTCCTCTTCTTTATATTCTAAGTGGGCCAATCCATCCAGTACCTATGTCCGTTCATCCATGAGAAAGCTGAAATGTAAGTACTCTCAAAACTTATTCAATTAGCTTGGCGAATTGCTTTCCTTTAGCCTTCAGGCTATCAGATCGAGCTTTCTTCCGGGTCTAGCACCATAGCCCTATGTTCTTATTCTTGCTGCTTTCATAGAGGTCGGAAATGAACCCTTCGAAAGGACTGGACTTTTTCTCAAACAAATAACCCCTAAGAGGCATTATCTGGTAACCTAAATCACGGGCGAACTTCAACTCTTCGCTATAAAAGACACCAATGAATTTACCAATAGGAAAGAGTAAAGTACCATTTGGATCCTTATAAGGCAAGAAGGGATGTTCTATAGTAGTAGGACAGACTACATAAGCCTCAATAAAGCCAAACAAACTATCCAATTCAACGTTCTGCAAATTATTCTTCCAGACTGGGATACCACAAGGCATAGGATAGGATTTCATAATGTAAGGATATAATGAGTTCACATCATAATAGTAAAGATTCTCACCATAAGGCTTATAGACATCAGCATGACCTCCATAATAGCCACGCCTAATAAACGTGTCTTGGTTTTTAGTTGGTATATGGATCGGAAAGGTCTCATCATCCAAATAGTTCTGACGAAAGATTTTAAGGGAAAGAGATGATAAAGTCATCACATCCTCGATATCTATCTTATACTTATTCCAATAAAGATCTTGAGCCTTCAACATAACACCGCCTAAGAGCATAATATCTTGTCGAAGATAGTTTATCAAATTCTCTTTATTAACCTGAAGATTAGATATATTCAAATCAGCATGTGGGATAGAACCTTTAGAACCTAATTCAGGGCATAATGTATGTCCTAAGGATTCAAGAGATCTAGAAAGCATTGTGCATGAATCTCGGAAACGTAAGAGGAGTTTATCGTCAAGATATATTTTCAACTCGTAAAGCATATGATTCCTCAACAATGGTTTCAGTTTATACTTACGATTAGCATAATACTTAAGAATTATAATACCATCAAATCGGGCTAAATTATGAAAATAGACAGTTCGAAGACGAGGATTTTGTTGAACTTGATACTCCAAATTCGAGAGAAATTCAAATAACATTCTATTACTCCTATCTTCAAACGTAGAATAGAAAGGTATATGATTCTCACTGAAATAGCTTGAAATAGAATCGGACGGGATGGATATAAGATTGTCACCAGGATTAACAACTAAGAAACCTGCAGCGTAAGGAACATGAACATTTTCAATTAATATTGTCTCTATATCCACTACAATGAAAGGACGACATTCAGTTATCCTACTTTTGATTGAGTTGATTTTACCAGATATACGACTTTCTTTATACAGAAGGGATTGGGCTTCAGGCAGTTCTCCACTTATGTCTGAAGAATTACTCAAAACATTACTAATTAAGTTCAAAAGATCAGCTATTTGAGGAAACTCAAAGAATTCGGGACTGATCTCAGGTTTATAATAGATACGCATGAAGATACCGGTAATAACAGCATGCTCATACTTTTCTGCGTTTAAATTAACTAGATCGGATATTTTAGAATAGATGAGATCTTTCGAAACACGATTCCCAGAATGATCATACAGAGGAATAGAGTTGGATAATGTATACGCTATCTCGTTGTGTATTGATGGTAATTTCATAGTATATCCGATAGTAAATTTGACATAAGAAGAAGGAATCACATTAACATATTGTTCAAACAATTCTAGATATGCTAATGTTAAAACTTCACATTCAGTAGATAGAGGATATGGTTCCTTAAAACTCATAGAAACATAGATTTATTCCCCTAATAGTTAAAAAAAAGTAAAGAAAAGAAAAGATATTGATTGAATATTTATTTTCTATTGTTCTGAACTATGTAGGATTTTGAATAAATTATTATGAAGATTTATATTCTGTTTATCGATAAAAGTATTGAAATGTATTTATTGTTATTATTATTATTTTAAGATTTATTATCTTTTATTATTTTCTTTTTATACATAAAAGTATTGAAAAGTATTTATTGTTATTAATATGAATTTTAAAATTTATTATCTATTTATCATTTTCTGATTTATAGATAAAAGTATTTGAAAAATATTTATTGCTTTTATAAAGATACTTATTTTTAAATTAAAGATTTTTAAAGGAAAAATTGTTCTGCCTACTGAGTATTTTATATTCACCCCTATGTTTTCCATCTTACAGATGAAAGTGAAGATATTGAGTTAGAGGATGATGATTACTGTATGAATGACTTTGAATAAGAGTTTTAGAGTATTTTTAATTTGTTTTTCTTGTTAGAATAAGCTTCTTATTGTATTAAAATGGAAATTTATTATTAAATAAAGTTTAAAATTCTAGATGATATTTTATGGATTATTTCAAGTTAATGGTTTATTTAATTATTTTAGTGAATTGAAAGTAAGTGGCTTGACATTCTTTGGAGAAATCTAGAAAATGTAGTCGTGTTATGTCTTGAATTTGGAAATTTAATTCACGAATTAGACCCATATTTGAGGTGTGACATTAAGTGGTATCAGAGCAATAGGTTATGATCCTTGAATTAAGAATTGAAAAAGTATGGATGCAAGAGAACAACATAGGAATTTAAGTAATGGATTATATTTATTAGTATTATTTTATTTTTATAGATAGTGATATTCGTTTTTCTTTATAAAATTTCTACCTCCAATTAGTATATAGA